>CM067377.1:19109572-19365312 GCA_034510155.1 Eucriotettix oculatus
ATATAATATGCAAGACAACATAAGTCTGAAATTAGGGGTTAATTAACCCTGTGAAGAATAGAATTTACAATCGGTAAAAAATGTTCCGGATTTGACTGAACACTTTAAATTAATCTGCGAATTCAGCTTAGAACAATATTTTGGTCTTCATACTGAACGTGATAATACTAAAATATAAACGTAAAGTTCACTAAGTCATACACTTTGGTCCAAATTTATGAATGAACCAAATAATACACAATAAATAATATTTTTACATAGATACGTATAAGATACAAATCTAAATCAGGTGAATCTCGGGGTTTATTACTTAATGTTAACAAATTTTTGGATATGGAAGTGTCAAGGATAAGAAAGTCTATAACTTGAATAATTAATAAGTAAATACGTAAAAGTATTACTTCACTGAACAATGTATACAAATCGTAAGATAGAATTCAGATGCAGAAAGATTAGTTTGGAACTTGACTAAGTACAGTAGTTTCATTTCCAGAAACGAATTGTGATTTCAACTTGTACGTAAAGATTCAGTGAAATATTGGTTGCAGTTCAAAACTTACACTATTTCTAAACCCCTCAAACAATAGTAAATTGTAATCTAGTTTGTAATCACAGGATAAAAACAGACAGTATCGTCGCATTGGTTTTCTAGGCATTGATTACGGATCCTTAGTATGTTAAACCTTTAAAAAAGGTATTAAATGAATTTAATGCAAACAAAACTTTTAGTTCAATTTAGATTTAAGTTAAATATCAATTTAAAATGAAGATTAGCATAAACATAGCCAAAACGTGGCATTCAACGAGGGAGATAAATGTACTTTAGTAATTAGTGTTTACATCAGCAAAAAATAATTTTTGAATGAATGTGTCTGGAATTTTAATATTTAAGTTAAATATAATGGCCCGTTGAAACAAATTGAAAACAAATTTTAACTTATAATAAAGTGGCGCCGCTTCGCGTTTCTGCGAACAATGCGGCCTCAATTAACTGCCTACTAATGATTGTCTATTTCATACATATTATTTTTATGTTTAAATGTCTAATGTTTGTAGCCTATTTATTGACTATAGTAGTTATTTATATCTTGAAACATTTCTCATTTCATTTACTTTTAAGATTTAATTTTCGTAACATTTACTGTTATAATACCATTTTTAACCACCCAACAAATTATTCCTTTTGGTTGACGTGACTATAAACAAACAATATATATATTGTTTAATGCAAACAAAACTTTTAGTATATATATATATATATACTAAAAGTTTTGTTTGCATTAAATTCATTTAATACTTATCTTTTTAAAATGTCCGACATACTAAGAATCCGTAATCAATGCCTAGAAAATCAATGCGACGATACTGTCTGTTTTTATCCCGTGATTAAAAACTAGATTACAATTTACTATTGTTTAAAGCGTTTAGAAATAGGGTAAGTTTTTAACTACATATATATATATGATTCTGAAATTATAATTTAAACAGTTCGTTGGTCCAACAGTAATTGAAGATTATAATTATTACTTTTATTTAAATCCAACTATCCATTAATTTAAAGAAGAAAAAATCGAACACAATCGCTGCTGTAACAAAAAATGATTTGGAGACATAAATACACTGCCACAAATTCTACCCAAGGAGATAAAAGAAATAAAATATTTAAATATTTTTAGAATTTCCTCAATCTTTCGCTCTTACAAAATAACTACCTTGTTACATCATCGGAAATAGAATTATCTGGCTGGCTTAAACTTTGGCGAAAGCGTGACTGGGAAAACAAGTAATAAATTGAAGATTTCAGACGCTGATCTCCCTCCCAGAAACAGATCCATATCCTTAATTAAGCCACGAAATTGCTAACGACGCGAACGCGCGTAATTGGACAAAAGTGGTAGGTAAAAGCTTTTAACAGGATCATCAATAATGATGGCGAATAAGTTGAAAAATTTTTTAGAATAATAATGGAGTTTAGTTAAAGAAATACTATTTTGCTCCTTTTACGACTGTTTCTATGGTTCACCCGCACAATCTAGATAAATAATACAATTTGTAAATAAATAAAATGTTTTTTTGAACACCGTAATTTATATCTATTAACAAGCTACCAATTTTACACCTAATTAACTCTTACAACAATCGGTCCATTATTATTAACTTTCCTGAACGAATAATATTGATTTACGACAAATCACAAAATTAAGTAGAAATCACAGCTTCGGCTGTAAAAACGGCACTTTTTAGCAATAATTAAATTATTAAAAGGAAAAAATATGAAGTTTAATAAGCCGGTAAAATAATAAATCACTAAAACGGCGAGTATAAACTTATAGCGAAACTATCTTTTATTTAATTTTCGCCTCCTCAGATATCAGTTTTCTGAATGATAGTATTTTTTTCTCTGTCTCTCTTAGCTATATTTACCTTTTATATAACTCGTTATCAGTGTATATGATGTCCGTAGTTCTAAGTTCCGTTTTAAGCAGTGTTAAAATATAAAAAATATTCATTAAAATAAGTTCATACTCTCACCAACAGAATTTGTATGCGGCACTATTCCTATACTGCGCTACTAATAATGTTAAAAAATAAATGCAATGTCAGCTAATAAGAAAAAATTTATTACATTACTAAGTTATGTGTTTTTTTCATGTTTAAAAACAAATTACAACGTTTTATCACTTATATTGTAAACTACATTATCATATATTGTTTTTTAATAAAGAATTGAGGAGATTCCTAAAGTTCGGGAACGAAACGTTTTCAAATAAAATTATTTATTTCTTTATGTTTTTTA
The DNA here is from genome assembly GCA_034510155.1 of Eucriotettix oculatus. Lineage (NCBI taxonomy): Eukaryota > Metazoa > Arthropoda > Insecta > Orthoptera > Tetrigidae > Eucriotettix > Eucriotettix oculatus. Next base: position 19,112,370 of record CM067377.1, read on the forward strand.
TAAGTCAGATTAAATCAATTACTTTATTTATGTAACTAACTTCCTTTTAAATTGTTAACATTGAAAATAATATTATCTGCTTATTTCGGCTGTGACAGTAAAGGTCCTTGATTGCGCGTATGAAAACGTTTTTTTCATACACTTCCAACACTACAAAATCTCGATATATTATAATTTATATGTTTAAATTGTTTAATTTACCTCATAAACCTCAAATTACATTTACTTAATTTTTTGATTACAAATTTTCCACCAGAGAAGAAATATGTAATCAATGTTAATAACATGTTTTTTTGAGTTTTTAGTCTGTATTATCTGAATCCGTTTCCAAATAAGGGATGAAATGTTGCGATTTGTTTTCAGGGAAGAAAAAATAATTAAATAATTAGATAATAATAACAATTCTTGGCTCATATTTATTTTCTAATCATTAATGTCATATATAATATAATGATTTATGCTTGATGCCTGTATCCCTGGGCTCGATAACACCCAGGCGAATTTGGCCTACTGTGAAATTTTTTATAACCTTGTAGCATATTTTGTTCATTGCCACAGTAGAATTACTGCGTACTAACTGAAGTGAATCAAATGATTAAGAAGAATTCTGGAATAATTACGTACTTTCAGTTTGGAATCAAATAATTTGGATAATAACGAGCTGTTTCAGTCGAGGTATAGTCATTTTCACTTCATATGCAGAACCTCTGTATTTACAAAACCGATAAATCTAAAAATCCAATAGTGGGTACGAAAGAAATGCTAAAATTTCCAGGAAAGAAGCGAACGACTGTCATGTTATTCTTTTTCAATTGCGTGGCATTTCTATTATTTTTTCTACGCTTAGAAATCCTTGAAGATTGCATAAGATAATTTCTAAGAGTGTTATGTTAATAATAGGTATCTTTTCAATTCAGCAAAGATTCAGAACCTTGTTTATTCTTTTCTCTTTCTGCCTCAAAACGAAACTGTCAGTTGCAGAATCGATTTAATAAAACAATACTGTTGTCATTAAAAGCCAAGTCCAAACACATGTTATGTACTGTTATCACAGATATTGCATCATGCTGAAAATAAATATAATGAATTAGAAGCGTTTTTTTATTTCTCCGGGGCAAAATTGTGGCTTCGTTTGACCCCCTGTCAGCTGTACAGTTAAGAACGTTAGGCTAGAAACACGGATTGTATGTCGTAAGAAGTGCCTTGAACAAGTTTTGAAATAATTGAAGTTTGTTATTTGTGCAGGAGCAGTTGGCCGAGCTGGAAGCTGCGTTCTCTAAATCCCACTACCCGGACATTTACTGCCGCGAGGAGCTGGCCAGGACCACGAAGCTCAACGAAGCTCGCATCCAGGTCAGTACAACTCCATTTTTCCTTTATAAATAAAAATATTTGTAATATATAATTATAAAAAAACTTTAAATCTTCTTTGAGCTTCTTTAATCCAAATATTTTAGTTCTTAGAGAACAACTGAGACTAGCATCGTGCTCGTTCATAAAATGCGATTCGTCATTGTCAACCTTCTTAATGGTACGACTCAGGTTAAGCTCAAAAATTCTAGAATCGAAAGATAATAAATAATTAGTGGTAACTTTATGAGCCGTCTGAGATAGTCAAATTCCCGAGGCTACTCTGTAAAACGCAACAAGCGGCAGACACGGTTTCCATTTACAAGAACCAGTACAACACATCTGAAAAATCTTGTAATCCTGCTTGGCCAAAGAAGTTCGCCTGGTGTTGCAGAAGGAAGCCTACTAAGTGATTTTCTCTCTCAACTTCCTGCAGACAGTAGCCTACATGAGAAAGTTTACTCAAGAGCTTCATCAGTTGTTTGGTGGAAGGTCGTTGGAGATCCAGTGTCTAAATTTTGGGAAAGTTTGATAACTCTAGAGGATAACGATGGAATTAAAGTGTCCAACAACTAACCTTAAGGAGAAATGTTATACAAGACTAAGAACAGTGGATGGAATCATCAATTTTTTGATGGAAGTTTATTTTGAAATCCATAGTCTAAATTTTGTGAAAGTTCGAAAGTCCAAAAAATAACAGTGGAAAGAAAGTGACCACTATATGATTTTAAATGATAGATTGAAAGTTTGATAATATTAGAAGTGTTTATATAAATGTAGAGCAGCACGAAGATTTACTGTAATCTACGTACAAGTGGGATCTTTTACATTTTTACTATACACGCGTTTGGATTTAAGTTTTGTCACATTACTAGTTGATATGTAGTTGGGAGTTTCTGGAACTCTGTGAAGATCCAGTTGGTTGTAACCAGAAAGTTCCTGTCGGTGACCGTCCACTCAGAGCAAAAATACAACCGCCAATTGGAAAAATAGCCATGGATTTTCAAAACTACGGGATTTTAAAAGTAAAAAGTATTATTATTATTACTATTGGATGTGATTGTCCAATCTTTGTAATTTTGGAGTTGGTTGATAGTCAATATGTTGGAGTACTGAAACTTTTTTTGGAAGTAGTGGCTGGACGTTGGAGAAAATCTGGCCAAAGCACTGAAAGTTCTCAAAATTAAAATTTTTCATGTAACTTACCCCTTACCTTTAGAGAACTGCTCATTATGGCTTCCATAATTATATAATTTTGCCGAAAAGCTCAGGGTTAAAATTCTCGTTTCCCTGTTCTATGTTAACTGAAGGGTAAATAATATTGGAAATGCCGTCCTATATATAATTGCAATAATAAAATAATGATTAATCATCAGATTTAGTCACAAACAATGTCCAAAATAATAATATTAATAATGGATAGTTGTGAAATTCATCTCGTTGTCAAATCGCCTAATAACTGAAATTTAGTCGAAAATATTAAGCGTAAAATTATAGTTTCACTTAAATATAATAGTATTATCAAAATTAACTGTTTAGATTGTAAAACTAAACGATCTTTAAAATTTGCAATCTATAAACACAAAAATTATTTGAGACTCAACGTTAAAAATTTTTTCAGCCGTGTCCAATCATTTATTTAATAAATAGTCTGACAATTACATATAAATAAATAAATAACGCAGCTAACTCGAGTCGACGCAGTCCACGACGCAAAATTATTTCCTAGAGATACATGTTGTAACCGTCTCCCTATAATTAACTTCCAATCACCATGTGCTTTGGCATAATGTGTATATCATTTACTAATCCTCGCGTGACAGTATATAACTCATAATATCAGATCTGGGTTACTGCCGTTATACTAACGCTATTTGCATTGAGTTTTGTTACTCCTTTATACGTCCAACTGTCTTTCATAATCTCTAATAAAAATAAATTTAGCTTATTTTCAGGTATTCCTTCACCACATATATTTTGGATTACTTGAATATTAATATTCATGCTATAAGCTGAGCAATAATATGTTGAGCGCTAGTCACGTTCATTGTTTACTCAGGCTAATGTGGCAAACCAGATAAGAATTCTACTACTGCAACAGTTTTTCATCAAATGCTTTACGATTCTCAAACTTGGATCCATTTATTTTCTCTTATAAGATATTTCCTCGTAAACGAAACAGGCTTTGAATGTCATTTATAGTCACTGAAATAATAACGGTGCTACACTCACGTTTGCTTCCTTTCTGGTTCTCATTTCATTATTTGATTTACATTCAATAATCTTTACGGCTGAGGGGGTCAAGGAGAAAATATGATCAATTACTTAATTTTACGCCTGAGAAAGTCTCAAAATGGAGACGAAACGTCGGTTTTGAATGAATAGTGATAAACGTATGTGCTGACTTATTGGCCGTCTTTTTATAATTTGTAAATTTTAAAGTCACAAAACTATGCGGTAGTTATTCAATTATAATTTACTGATAAAGTCCGCAAATATGCACTAAATGTCGTATATATATTAATTAATGAAAAAATTGTTTGTTGACGAATTGGCTGTATTGTTTATTTATTCATATTCATTTAAATTATCATAAATATGATTGGCAAAATCTCAAAATTTTACGTGAAGAATGTAGTAATTATTATAGATCGATGAGTAAAGTGCTACACATGAGATTCAATAATCCGACCACTAATGTTAGAAATTAACTTAAAATTCATTATTCCTTATTATTATGAAATTTTTTGTAGTAAATTGTTCCATTCTTTATTTCTTGAACGTAAATAACGCACGTAACAGGTGAATGCTTATAACAGTCAATTCGACTGTAATATTCGTACGTTGAACACTTCGAAATTTGATCAGCTTTATTTCTTGAAACTGTAGCGTTTCATAAAATTTCTTAAAAGTGCATTATGTATCCCATGCTTGTAAAATCTGGTTTCCTTCACATTTTTAGATGTATATAAATATAATATTACACCTAAAGAGGTACTAATAAAAGAATGCAACGTCGTTCTGTATTCATTTTGCTTATTAAATATAATTTTTTTCTTACTCGGCTTATTACTCATTCATTTATACTGTAATTTTTTACATATCGGTCTTGTGCAGTAATTAACTACATAAGTAGAAGGCTTTATAATTTATATAAGCAATTATTTATTGTGTGAAAGAATTATTCACATGTCAAAAAAAAAGAAGAAGCCTTCGTTCAGTTTATACGTCCATTTTCAATAGAACTTCTCCCTGTCGCAACTCAACATCAACAGTGTAATTCTTTCACTGAACAAATAATTGATGACGTAAATTTTAAAGGATTTTACTCATTTCATTGATTTCTTTTCAAGGCGTTATATCAGTATAGAAGACACAAAGAGTAAGATAGCACAGGCAAGGAATACTTTCGCAAAAATAAGAGGAATTCACTTACGGGAAACATAAGTGTGAATATCAGGAAATCATTGCTAAAAATCCTCGTATGGAGTGTGGCGTTATATGGGTACGAAACGTGAACGATAGGAGTTGGGGAAATGAAAAGAATAGAAGCCTTTGAAATGTGGTGCCATAGGAGAATGCTGAAAATCAGATGTGTGGATGGAATCAGTAACGAGGAAATTATTGACAGAATAGGGGCAAAGAGAAAGAAATGGAGAACGTTGACCAAGAAAAGGGATAAATTAATATGTGGGCCACGTAAAATTAGCATTAGAGGGAAGTGTGTGAGGTAAGAACCGAAAAAGGAGCACAAGGATTGAATACGCTAAATAGATTAGGGAGAATGTGGGATGTTGTAGTTATGTGGTAATAAAAAGGCTTGCGCAATATAGATTAGCATGGAGAGTTGCATCACACTAGTCAAAGGACTGAATACGAAAACAACAACAACAGATCATTATAACTATTAAAAAATTAAATGCTTGTAAACCCCTTTTTAAATCAATTTATGAAATTTTATTTCAATTGCAAACATAACGTTTCTAATACTAACGCTTCCTGTTCTCTACGGTTTTGTTTCAACCAAGAAAGTATGAATGTCCAGCCGTTTTTTCGCGCTCTTAATCCTTTGTTCACCGGAGACGAATTATGTTGTAGTTTCTGTAGGGAACGTTCGATATCTTCATTTTCAAATCTACTTGTATCATAAATAATCCTTAAAAACTTATATTTGTTATTTTCGGCCGTTCTCTTCAACAGTTAATTTAGAAAATTTCCAAAAGCATTTCTTCTTTTGACGTGGATATTCCCCCACTCATTTCTAAAGAAGCATTACCAAAGTTGGAAGTGAAGATGAATGCAGTATATTTTGGACCTCGTGATCTTGTGACGAAACATGTTGTTTCATACGTTGGCCAGACTGAGGTTCATGTCAAAAGTTCGAGGTGGGCTGAGAAATTTAAAAACGAGTTTGAGTCATATTGGCATGCGCAGAACAATTAGCATGTTGAGATGACGATGACGCGTGTTGTGTGGAAAATTGTCGTTGATTAGTTGCAGCGAAAGCGAAAGAAGCGCCGCCCGTGTAGAGAGTAAAAACTGTTGTGGAAGCGGCAACCACGACCACGCGCGGCTCGCTATAATGGGGTCGATCCAGCGCATCGGATATTGTTCGCTAATTGGGCGCCTGTTTTCACACAAAACTACTTGCCGTCGCATATAAAGCGCGGTTAACGCGATTTGGTCTGGCTCGCCCGCTGATGTCATTACAAGGACAGCGATACTGCAAAAGCTCCGGCCTGATCGATATGTGCTCGTCCGTATCGTAACTCAATCGCACTCCATAACATGGAAAGCAGAACAAAAGCTTTTAAGGGAGCCGCGTTCCTCAATTAGAGTGTGCGTTTCTCTCCGCAACGGTCTTAACGGGAAATTATCCTCAAAGTCGGTGGGTGAGAACGTTAAGGGTGATCGCCAAAATGTCCAGCAGCAGAAGCTGTTCACGTCGGGTTTCTGGCTGACGACCAACACGACCACGACTTCCATCAATCCACCTTTTGGTGACTATGAGATACATGACCATCGCCCTAATTCAACTTTAACTCCGTGTTTTTATACTTGTGATTCGAAATTAATATTATAGTGACTGGGGTAATAATATTAAATAAATTAAAATTCCTCATTACATTCCTCCAATATGACCTTTCGGACGTACATCCATTTCAAACCCTTCTGAAATCAACATATCTGAAGTAAGTTAAATATAAATACCTCGTTTCGTTTCCCTTTCGAACTTCGTCAGAGAAAAATAGTTTTCTGACTATAAGTTTTATGTCAAAAATCTTAAGTAATTTAAAATAAATGCGTCTAAATGTAATGAAGTCTCGAAATGGAGACGAAACGTCACATCTATACCAATAAATAAAATTGAAGTGCCTGTGACTGTCTGTCCGTATCTCGAATGGTCTACGAAACGGCTCAACGGATTTAAATGGAAATTTGACGCTTTTAAAACAGGAAACTTAACTTTAATATTCGTGCATATTTCATTCCTATGATGATATTAATATAATATAATACTAATTCTACAGCAAGGTTTCTCCAAATATGCATGTGGGTTGACTATACTCTAGATCCGTTCATGCTCCGAAAAGGTTTAACGAATTTCAATTAAAATTTGAGTCATAGAAACTGAAATTTTAACTTAAATTTTCGTATATGTTTCATTTAGATATCTTTCAGACTTCGGAAGGATTGTAAAAATTTATAAATCCATTGAATTATTGCGCGAAAGGCGGCGTGAAAACCTAATTTTTTTGTGTGGATGGGGGTTAACAGGCTGCATGAGGGTGATTCTGAAACAGGCAACTCCCCTTTAATAGCATAGGAAGGGAATTGAAAAGGGGGGATGCAGAAGGTAGAGCAAGGTAGCGAAGGGTTAACTAGGACCCCTGGGCTGTGGTTTAAGGATCATACCCGGTGTTTCACCTAAAGACATGCAGGTAAAACCCTAGAAAACCTTCATCAAGTGAGTCGGGCATTGGGTACTATTCTCACGCCCTTCCGCATGACGGGAGACGAGTTTGCTGTGGGGTCGCAGCATTCCCTTCTCCGTGTCTCCACAGTTTTAGGAGGCACTTGGCCGACTGATCCAATGGGACCAGTAGACAACTCTTGCCATATGCCCAAGGTCTTCGAACCCAATACATATACCTCCTAAAATATGTGAAGGTGTCTCGGCATGTGAGAAGTTTGATAAAAAAAACAGAGAGAGTGCGAGGCACTCCTGACATAATCAGGTGAGCCCCGCATTCACTCTGAGGTGAAGCGCCTGCGAGAAAACTCCCGCCGTCGTCTTAAAACGTGAAAACCTACTGTGAGTTAAAAGTCTTTTGGCATTCCTATACCATTCAACCCATTTACTATGTTATTATAAGCACAATTTTGGCAGTATGAGTGAGGGAGACAGAGAAGGAGGGTGAGAATTCTCACTCCATCTAGTGTTGCAAACGTGCGAAAGGAGGACGTGCTCAAAACTAATTGTGAGTTATAAGAATTAAAATTGTTTATTAATTAAATTACATCACTACGTTTCGTTCCATTATTTGGAACCTCCTCAGGTGTTACAAAAATAATACAAAAAATTCCAAAAATTGTATAATTAAGGTGGCACAAAGATTTATTTGTAAATTTGTACGACTATTGATGTTGTTCAACAACAAGCCTCGGAGATAGTTCGTGCTTCAGTAGAAATTTACAAATAAATATTTTTGCCACCTTATATTATACAATTTTTGGAATATTTTTGTATTCCTTTTTTATCAACTGAGGAGGTTACAAATATTGGAATGAAACGTAGTGATGTGAGTTATAAGGTTTGCCGTGAAGCGATCATAAATATATTATACAAAACTTTAGTTTTTTGGGGGAAATAAACAGAGCTATTTCCGCGCAAACGAAGTCGCGAGCGTAGCTTGTAATACATATATGTATTATTATTAAAAATCATGCTGACATTTACATTTTTAATTATTACGCAGCTACAAACCACAGAGTCAAGTTACCTAATTTGTACGGGTGGAAACTAAAACTTCACTAATACATCACAACTTTTTGTAAACTGAACAAAAGAAAGATATAGGGAAAGTAGAAATGTTTTAACGAAACTCAATTAAACACGTGAAATTTGAAAATTTTTAAATATTATGTACATTTTCCAACCTCCTGTGCTCTAGTAGTCAAAGTCGCTATCTCACAACACAGACGTCCGCGGATCGAATCCTAGAATGGGTATGTCTAATGCATTTTCACCATACCCATTGCAGAGCAGCAGTTACCAAGTGCACGCGGTAGACCACTGCAAGGGTCCATCATCAACCGGTGGAAGGAACGGAAAACCGCTGTGAAAGGAAAAGGTTCTTTCATCCCCTGAACCTGCACAACACTAAGTAGATATAAGTGCAGGGTGTCCTATTCCAAACACCTGTATTACAAAGTACCGGATAAACAAGTACATGCAATATTGAAATGTAGACACTACAAAACAAATTAAGATTTATTTACGAACCATAAGTAGATCTCTACAATTGAACAATTTTCTGGTATGAATAATCTATCATGTGTACTATAGTTTCTTCTCCTGGGCCTTTGAAATGTGAGGAGTTTGAAAGAGACATCCTACATATCTTTGAAGGACCGTCCAAATATTAGTAGCAGCAGTGAACTTCCAGCGAGCGACCCAAAAAAAAATTATGAGGTAAACGATCGATAAAATAAAAGTATGGGAGACGGGAACGGGGGGCAAAATATTCTCACATCAAAAAGTCCCTGTTGAGTTGTATGTATGGCGTATTTTTTGTTGCTTGTTTATCAGAATTCTACAATTATTAAAAAGCGCGATATAAGTAAAATCATATTTTATGCTACTCACTGATATGTATAAAGATCATATTGTGTTATAATAAGTGTTCATTGAGACTTCTAAAAAATCAATCAGTTTATGTACGCATTATAACAATTATGAGTGTAAGTTACATTACTCTTTGGGTGTCGAAGCATTATATAATATAGCTGTAAAATTTCTTGTTGTACTTGAAATGTATACATTTTTACGATTAATTCAGTGTCTCCGTAGAGGAATGTAAACTCGTTTCCGCAATCGACTTTTCCCTTCTGATCGACCGGTCTATAGCGATCGACTGAGCACTCCTTTTTAATAGCATGTATATTACTATGATTAATCTAAAATGCCTCAATTATATATTCCAAAACTTAATTATCGTTTTCACTTCCTCATTATTGGAAAGAAAATTTTTGGTGAGGAGAAATTGTCACAAAATTTGAATCAATTACTCTGGGGTTTTATGTATTGTTATTTTCGTCTTGTCTTATTTCCTCAGTAGAGGAGCATTTCATGCAACAAATTAGTCGAAACCCCTATTTAAATATTTATTGATACACAACGTTTTCCGATAATTGAATCTTTGTGTGTCAATAAATATTTAAGTTCATTAGAGCTTCGAGAATGCTCATAATATGCTCCGGAAAAGTATTCGCTCTCGTATTTTTAGAAAGGCAACGTTACAGTTCATAATTATATCCAGCTTATGAAAACTTTTTTTCAAATCTCCTTACGTTCACTGAAGACAGTGTGTACAAACATAATCTCTCCTTAAACGTTAAGAGAAAACGAAATAAACGCAATCTTCGAGAAATGTTAGGAGATTTGATCTGACATATATGTTAAAATGAAACTTTGAAATATAGTCCTTACAGGTACTCATTTTTTTAACTGACTATTAATTATTTCAATGAAAGTCATAATATTGCTCTTTAGCTGTATAAGGATAACATTTTCAATTAATTTTCAAAATTTAATTTAAACTAATATAATTTTGTCAATTTATTTGCTTACAGTCTTCAAGTTATTCTTGAGAAAATATTATTTCAAGATTAAAACTATTATTTCTTTTAAAATTAATATTTTTTCTCGTATTAATATACAAAATTAAAATATAATTTTGAGATAAAGGTTCTCCACCTTTTCCGTCCGAGTGACGAAAAATTCATTTCAATCCATAAGTGCACGAAAATCAAATTTCCCCGACACCCAACTAAAACATTTAAACCTGCTAAACTATCTGCCAAACTGAATCCAATGAAAAGAAATACACGATTTCCTCAGTCAAAAATCGTCCCCTGTTTGCTAGCTGAACGAGAATTAATTTAATTCTCAGGACGCTGAAGATGAGGTAATGAAACGATATCTGCTGGACTAACTGAATACATTTAAAATCAAACATTTTCTGTATTTCGTATCTTTTCACAATATTACAAAAGGAATATATTCAAACTCAGTAACTTTTAATTAAGATATAAGTACAGTTACAAAATTGCGAAGAAAATTCTTCAATACACTTTATAAAATAAATGAATTTCTAAACCTAATTATAAGCAATACCTTAATTTATGGTTGGTCCTGGAATTGAAATTTAATATTGGAAGAAATCACACTTGAGTAAACAGCATAACTTATGTATCACTTAACGTCTGATTTTCAAAATAATTATATATAGCGTAAGTAACGGCCGAATCGTGTTTCTAATTTTGTTCAAAGTTTCGTCCTCAATTTTGGGACTTTTTCAGGAAAAGACATACGAATTTAAATTCCTTCTGATTTTAACTAAAGTATTTTTTTAAAGTTACAACCAATTGTGAATATAAATTGACAATATTTCGTTTCTCAAGAGTTGTTCTTCCACGGCTGCTCAAAAGTTTTCCTGTTAAATTGGGAACTAACAAACCAGTTGGGAAAATAACTGATTAATCGCCATTATATATGTAAGGAATATTATATAACCAGCATACATTTTCGTTTTATATCCATTCTGTATTAACTGCTCCTTGGTGATGGTGCTCTATAATATTAGTGGTGACCTTATTTTACTAACGCTAATTGGGACAATAGCACCCGGGGGATAAAAACCTTTTAATCCTCTCAGTTTCTCGTTAATACCCTCGTTAAAATTACATTTATTTATTATTGTTTTATTATTTACACGCAGGCTACTATAAAGTGTGTTATGTAATATTTAGGTTTAAAATTTATCAGGAATGTCACCAATAACATAATAGACACCCAAAAAACTTTCACTTCGCGGTACTGTGTTGTTTCTTAGAAAAAAATATATCCTATATTTCTTTATAAAAATCGTTTAACTTTTCTGTTAGCATCCATTTTTTATATAGATTCTACACCAATATTACTCATTTTACAAATTACATATTTAATTCTTCTGTTTCGTATCACCACTACCCCCAATTATAGAGAAATCATTTCTTATGTAGCTCCTATGATGTTAAATTCCGTGGTATTCTCTTAGTGTATTCAGAGATTTTCGGTCGAGTCTGTCATAGTTGGCTTTTATAAATATAGATTCAGTTTCACATGCAATAAATACTGCAAAAAATGTTATTTTTCTTCTGTTCGTAAACAGTAAATACTACTGGCGAAATCGAATGGGTAAATTAAAGTGTATAATCATTCACATGTGGGAAACTGTTTGTTAAAGACAATTGCGGAGTGGAAACAAATTTCGCGACCGGGGCGGGGGAATTATTTTTAAGATGTAATTTGTTTTCTAAAACAGCCGGCAAAACCTGAGGTGAGTCGGATAACTGCGATGCCAAGTGAGTGTGGTTATTTCATCAAGTTAGGCGCCTAATTACTAATCAGTGCGGTCGCCCACGGCCGTAATTAAGCACTTGTAATTCATTAGTGACGGCAGCACAACGGTGCTAATTAATTAACCAAAACATGTATTATTTGGACAGCTTTCACCTCTCCTGGTAATGATTTAGTTCCTGCTCTCGGCTGGCTTCCGTTATCGAAGAATGTCGACGCCCGGTAAGGAAAAGAAGTTAAATTGATTGTAAACTGAAATATGGCTAACGACATTTTACAGACCAAAGCTGCAAAAGTTTACTTTAATACCTACCTAGGGAATGTGGTTGGGTTTTTTCAGAATTACGGTGTAATAAACTGCTAAAATGTAGAATCTTTGTAGAAACAACAAAGACTACGAAAAAATATTTTATTGAAAAATTGAATGTCTACTGACTGGGAGTCAAAAATAGACACTGTATATATTAGACAGACAAAACTTCCCCCAATCATGTGTCCAAAGACATTAATAAAACAGAAAAAAGGAATAAAGTGAAACGATTTATATTATGAAATATAGCCTTATAGTTTTCCTATGCAGCCACACAATACCGTAAAGTGGAATTTAAATACAAAAGTAACTATGACAAAGCTTCAAAAATTTCAATAAAAATCATTTTAAAAAACGAAAAGCTCGGGATTTAGAACCTATTTGTTCTCAGTCTATTCATTAATTAATGTTTCTGAACTTTGTACAAAATATTTTTCATTCCCATTGAAAGTTTTTGTAAAAACTATTGATTCAATAAAAATTAAATTTTAATTTCAGAAATATTGCCATAATATTATTTTAAGCATGAGAATTTTTCCGAAACACCTATTTTATCTCAATTGTTGCGGGTAAATATTTTCATTTAACTTTTACAGTTCAAAAAAATATTGAGACAATCTTTTTTCTTCAAATTAAACCATTTGAATTTAATTGAATCAAGTTTTGAGTATTTAATTATTTTAGTGCAATATTTTAGGAACTGTTTAATGAGAGTGCTCTAATATTTACTAACCGTTTGTAGCATATTTAATGTGCTTGTTTTATGAAATCACAAGTTTTTAATTTGAGACAATAACTGTTCAGAAGAAATCTGAAAATATTCAAGTGTTAAAAAATAACTTCATTACATTTACACGATTAAAGGTAGGAAAAGTATTTATAAGACTATTTTGTTGTAAAAATAGTACGCTTTGTAATATTGCTACCGACTTAGTTCCTTAAGTGTAATTAATCGTTCCTCTACTGAATAGAAAATGCAGAAGGCAGTGGAATCGTGGATTTTAAAGCTGAAGATATCTTCCAAAATAAAGAATTCAAATTATTCAAACATAGTTTTCTGACTTTAAGTTTACAATAAATAAAAAGACGGCCAATAAGTCAGCATATAAATTTATTACTATTTAATTAACATAAATACTCTCCCTTTTGAGACTTCCTCATGCATGAAATTAAACCATTCATGTCATTTACTTCTTGACTCCTTCAACCGAAAAGATTATTAAATGTATTGAAGTATTTACATGTGAAGAATTTGATTTTTTGCCCGAGGAAGTCTCAAAAGATAGACGAAACGTCGTATTTATGTTATTTAAATAGTTATATATTTATTTGCAGACTTATTGGCCGTCTTTTTATTTATTGGATGCAAAGTTGTTAAAAGAAAGCTTAAGCACCATTCAGGAATTATTGGAAGAATAAATATATTTTCAACAGTAAATTATTCCATATATCTGTATGAGCATACAAAATTATAACTTCACATTAATGATGTTCCTAGCAGTACTTTGGTCTTTCAAGAGCGCATTTATTATTTTGCAAAAAAAAATTAATCCCATTATCCGTAGTAATCATAAATACTTTATGACGATCCGTTTTATTTCTTGAATGCATTTTTCATCTTAAACCCTTATTCTGTTACTATTTAACATCCACTCTTCTCGATAATTGAGGCACACACATCGTAAGTTAAGTGATATTCATTTGCTGAAAATAAAAACAATTTTTTTATTTTGGACGGATTTATTCTACTCTTAATAACACGACGCCTCATAGCAAAGTGTCTAAAGAGTTTTTAGACAGATATTATTTGAATGATAGAATATAATCAAAACTGATATAGTTTTATCTTAAATTCCAAAATAATATAGACTATCAACAATCCACGTTGTCGATTCTTTAGCAGAAAGATTTATATTTTTTCGCAATTTAACTCTCAATCAACCGATTATTTCAATTCATAACTCATAAAAATCTTTTTCGTCTTTAAAATGCACGTGCGTTGTAAAATTAATGGGAAATATAAAAGGAATTTTTTTTATATTATTTATTAATTTAAAAGCTCAAAAGGCTTCCATTCTTAAAATTAAAACAGAAATTTTCAGAACTATTTAGTTTAAACAATCACGGTATAGTCGATACGTTAATTAAATTGTTTGAAGTAAGTAATAGTGCTCTGGTAACAAGTCATATTAATGCTACTGGTGTAATATATATATATATATTACTTTGGTCAGCCCTGGTGGCATATCTGCCCTTACCTTGGAGAAATTTGTAGCTTGCTTCAATACATTATCCGCTTCTTTTCTAACACGTCAATAAATAGACTGAATGAGTTAATTACAGATGTATTTGAAGACAGACGTGAGCAGCAACTATTTGTCGAATTATGTGGCTCAGTTTCGGATACACTCCTAATATCGTGGCAAGGCTGTTAATAATCACGAGCTAAAGTAACAAAGGTTTTGAGATTGGACACTGTTACAGAAGATCAAGTGTTCCAGAGGAAACTGATTTATTTAATGATAGTTTCACAATAACATAGTTCTATTTTGTTGTTACCATTCTGACGAAACAATTACAAATCTAAAATATATGTTGTTATGTTAATCAGTTTTAAGACTAGTCTAATGCAACCCTCCATGCTAACCTATCTTGCGCGAGCCTTTGAATTTCCGCATAGCTACCACATCCCACATATTCCATATTCTGATTAGTGTATTCCATCCTTAACCTCCTTCTTCTCTTCCTACCACATACATTTCCCTCTAATGCTAATTTTACAAGACCCTTAAAACATGGTCTATTAATTTATCCCTTGTCTTGGTCAACGTTCTCCATATTTTCCAATCTTTCCTCATTCTGTTTAGAACTTCCTCGTTAGTGATTCTCCTATAGGACCACATTTCAAAGGTTTCTATTCTTTTGCTTTTTGCAACTCCGACCGTCCGTGTGTCGCACCCATACAACGCCACACTGGCAATGATTTCCTAATATTCACACTTATATTACCCGTAAGTAAATTCCTCATTTTCGCGAAAGCCATTCTTGTCTGTGATATCCTACTCTTTATGTCTACTATACTTCAACCGTACCTAGTTATTACGCTTCTCAAGTAGCAGAATTCCTTAACTTTCGTCAAAATATCCCTTCCCAATCTAACACCCTTTGTCATTCCATGTTTCGCATATAACATTCCATTACCTTGGTTTTCCCTCTATTAATCCTCACATTGAACTCTTTCGCCAGAACCACGTTCGTGCAATTTATTATAGTTTCCAAGTCTTCCTCTGACTCCACTACTACAATATTATCGGGGGGGTTTTATTTCTTCTCCTTGCAGTATGTTTCCTTTTGCATATTCTGTTTAACTTTCTTCAAAAATATTGGTAAATATATTTCACACTAAGAAAAACGTTTAAAGGAAAAATCATGAAATAATGTTGACCTATGAATTTCGAGTCACTTCGCACCAAAACATATTATGGAGTGATTATAAAAGAAAACTGTTTAACAATATTTCTAAACAAAATTATTTCTAGATCTCTGCACCGTCAGCTCAGGATCCCATTGAAATTTATATCTAAATATTTTCATTTAGGTCCTGAGAGTTACAGCAGAAACATGAAAATGTTCTTGCAATTTAATTAATGAGCTGAGAAGGTCTCGAAACGTTTTCTGTTGTGTTTTACTTATAATAATCAGTTAGAGGAATTCAATTACCATATAAGAAATTTATAGTTCTTTTTAATTTTTGTTTAACGTCGCACCAACACAATTACGGGGAACTTTATATTTAGTTAGGTAATAATAGTATGGTAACTCAATTAATACAACGTCCAAGCCCATGCCAGTATTCGAACCCGGGATCCCTCCTACCACAGCAGGGCGGCTAATATACTATTTTATTAACAGTTTTAAGGATTATATTTGTTCAATTGAACTTTATTCGCGAGTTAACGTTTATAGAGGTTAACTTTATCACATTGAGAGGAGATGTTAACAAATCCAGAAGCTCAGAATGCCGGGTATTGGTGTTTTGCTTGGAGAGAGAAAAAATGCTAATTTAAGGCGAATCTGATGAGTGGAACTCGCGGCTTCTCACAACACAGCACAGAGACCAGCCCGAGGTTAATTACCCTCAAAAGCGCGCCTAATTGACTCCCTTAAACACTTTAAAATCTTTTTCACAAAAAAAATATATACTCTCGCAGCCCTCCATCCTACAAGAGTTGCTATTCTTCAAAAAAGAGAAAAGGAAACGAATTTGATTATCTTGCAAGTGGATAAGATATGTCAAAAGAAAACATTTTTTATAAAAAACAATGGGTATAAAGGACAACTTCATATTAGGGCGTAATTAAAAATGTGAGTAGTAAATAAACTTAACGCAAGTTCTGCTAATTGCATCTGCTGAAAAGAGAGGCAGCAGGTTCCCAGAAATGAAGGAATTAAGGCTACGAACACAGTCTTACGACGTTGCAGGACTCTACGTAAAAGGTAAAAACACGAAGTGTGACTTTTCAAATTATCTATAATGATAACAATATAAACGGTCCAGAGGACAGAAAAATTGTGTGTGATTGGTACATAGTTATTCAATTTCAGTTATAATTACATTTCATTTAATTACTTTCATTAATCCACGGTTGAGGAACCGTAGAACGTCATTACATAGTTATAAAAACGTTTAAAATAAACAAAAATATAAAAAATCCTCGTTTAATTGAATATAAACTAGACCACAAAGTAAAATTCGTTAAAAACAACATAATACTAGTACATAACAACAATTTTCACATGTTACGTGCTTTCACAAAAAAAACAACAACGTTGAATTGCATTTAACCTATGGAATGAAAGAATAAATACGCCGCAGTGCACTAATTTTTTTAAAATTTCATTAAAGATATAATACATAATAAATTTAATTTTTATTTGTAGTTCTCGTTCCACGTCAACACATGGTAAACGTGCAACTTTAATACTTAGCGATTGTAACTGTGAGTGACACAACAATATTAAGGGGTCGCAACTTCGTCTACGACTAATGCATATTAGTTGTGCATTTGATTAACGTCTGTTTAGGTGAAACATTTCTAATGACAGTTGGGCACCTGCAAACAGTAAGAAAGTAAATAAATTAAATTTCAAGTTCATTGTTTTCTCTAGCATTTCGTAGACCTCACGCACCACTGCAGATTAGTTTGTAACTGTGCGGGAGGAGAGGTCCTCCAAGTTTATACAGGAAACTTGTAATTTAATTTCTTTCATATTCTCGAAAAATTACCAACCGTACTTAGAAACGCATATGAGCATTTTTCTTTTCACTTTCTAAGTTCTTCAGTAACTCTGTTCAGTGACGTCATTCCAGAGATATGAATGCCGCCGAACGCAAAGTTGATGCTGTCAAGTCTGAGCCTATTCTCGTACTATATTTTATTAATTTTCTCCGTTTAGCGTGAAAAAACTTCAGTACCATCAAAATGTTTAATACAACTGTAGAGGGCTTTTGATCAGCAGCAAGTATCTCGTCCATCTTTTCTGTACTATATGCCACTTCATTGATTCGATTCTTACTCCTTTCGTACCAGCTTATATACGTACCATTCCTCGAAAGATGCTATATATCATAAGTCAATATTAACGTTAGTGAGAAATTTTTCGCCAGACACAGTATTTCTTTGCAGCTATTACCTCAATTTGCACAATAACAGATACAAAGACTATTATCGCTTAAGGTGCCAAGTTTATAAAATCGTTAGAATAAACTTATTTGTATGCACAAACTGTAATCATTATTATGATAATAAAATACAAATTGAAAATAATGTGGATTTTCCTACAGGCATTTTTCACTAAAGGCTCTTGGATTATTACTTTACTTGTGCTGCTGTAATCAGTCCTTCGACTGGTCTGATGCAACTCTCATTAAACGCATCAAAGACACAGGAATTAAAATATGAATATTACAATAAATAAACAAAATGTCAAAAGGTAAAAAAATAATAATTAAATGATAGACTAGGTATATGCAAGTCTTGTTGAAATACAGCGTTATTATAGCAGCTTATTTCGGTTCCAGCAAATGTCTTTGAAATTTATTCAATATTTGTTTATGTAATAATAATATTTGAACGATATTAATGAAAAAAACTTGACGTTGTATACGAATGGTAACTTAAATCGGCTGTATATAATTTCTTGCAATTAAATTTTTTGGCACGCCTTTCAATATAGTTTCATTAAATTTGAGATCATTTGAAGAACTCTATTCTTAAATTAAAAATTCTCACGTATGTCTTTTCTAATAATTAAATTACAGCTAATGAAGTACCAAATTAAGGGCCGAAAAGTCCTGATAATCTGTTTATATTGTATTAATTTTATTATAAGTCGACCTCCTGTGGCTAGTGTCGCTGCCTCACAACACAGAGAACCCGGGTTGAATTCTGACATGGACTTAGATGTTGGGATTAAGACTGCTGGAGAATCGAAACACTAACCACGTGTCACTCCAAATTCGGTATATGCAATGTAGTCGACCCGGTAGGCCAAGGCTGCAGAACCAAGGAAGAAGAAGAATTTTATTATAAATGATTTCTGACATTCGTTCAGTTTATTTATTTCCTATAAAATTATATACGTCAGATTATATTTTTTAAATATGGATGCGTGGAACTTAAATTTAACTGCTTAAATTTTAAATAAATTTATGTAATTACGGTAGCTAGAAACAAGCAACTTTCTTGCTTGATTTAATAATCTTAAAATAAATTTGAAATATTCTAATTTAACTCCATATCACCATATTTTTAGCTTTTAATATTAATGACGTTGTCTAAAAAAGGAAACAGTTTTCTTTATTATTAGCTGTTAACGTCGTTCTTTCAATGGAATATAGTCCACTATTTGTTCGTCTAATATCCATAAACCGTTTAGCAAATTTTCTGATGCTTCTAATTGCCTAAAAAACACGTTTTATTAAAAATGGTATCTTCTTTGAAATTCAGTAGTGTTAAATACCTTTCCTCACAACCCGATATCAAATTGTTCAAAATACTAATACACATTCTGAATGTATGGGAGTTCCACAGGGTTCCGTGTTTGGTCCTCTATTATTCCTAAACTATTAGATACATTTTACTGTACTGTTCGCAGTTGATACAAGTATTTTAATAAGTAACGAGGACACACTAATAGTAGCTAATAATGCATTAAATAAAGTTCTTAGATGATTTTCTGTCATTGGTCTATCACTTAGTTTTAGCAAAACCCATTTTATACAATTCCAAACAACCAACGCATCTTTACAATCATTATACCTAGTAAATAATAAAACAGAAATACATTAAACGAAGTATACTAAATTTTTAGCACTTTCTGTAGACAATTAATTGAATTGGAAAGACCATATTAATCAGCCGTTAAAAATATATTCCACAGCTTTTTATTCTGTAAAAGTTATATCTTAATATATGGAAATTTCAACACGAAAATTATATAATACATATTTTTATTGCATGTAGTCTTATGGCATTATATTATGGGTCAAATTTTCGGCTGTAAAAGAGTCAGTAGAATAATAATAGGTCAAATCAAGAACTTCTTGTCAAGGATTTTTTTTAAAAAAATGATTACTAACCCTCTTGAGTCAGTACACTCTCTCTTTAAAGCTCTTTGTTATTAACAACAAAAATTTATACACTAGTAACTCAGATCTGTACAGAAATAAAACCAGAAACAGAAACGGCTTTCATATAGAATGTAAGAAACTATCAATAATACAGAAATCTGTACACTATCAGGGAACAACACTGTTCAATAAATTTCCCCCACTCATTAAACAGCTCCGAAATGAACCGAACTGAACTAGTCACTTTTATACTTTGACACTCATTTTATTCTGTAAAGTAATTTGTAGATCTACGTAATTATTAATTGCATTACAGCGCCATAAACATAAATGTACTACAAGATTTAGCATTATTCTATTAATAATGTAATAAACTTGTATAAAACTATTTGACGCATTCCATATCCTCGAAGCATTGCTTCATTCAAGGATCCACGGAATATGGCTATTATGTATGATCTCTGGCCGAGCAAGTGACGTCATGAGAAGGTCGTGATGCAGCTTAAAGAGCGACAACTACGAGCTCCTTCTGTCATAATATTGGCACGTAACTAGTGAAAATAAACGAATTATTCTGCATCCTTATTACTTACTATACTTGGTGATGAAAAGGCAAGCGTCGAATTTTTGCAGGAAAGAAGTCATTATGAATCCTGATACTGTGTACGAATGTATACATACTGCATAAGCGGAATGATTCTCTTTGCCGTAGTACAAGACGAAGGTGAAGATAGTGAGACGAGGAAAGGAAAGGAAAGAAAAGGAAAGGAAAGGACCCCAGACACGTAGGAGCCGATTAATGAAGGTTCCCCTCGCGGCTCTAACGAACTCAAACTTCCCCGCGGCTCAGCCTATTTCTTTCCTGCGTTAACCTTTGTAAAAGTTGGGTCTCTTCTCTCAGCTACCACACTACAAACTTCCGATGTCACTCGCCCAATTACGACGGCCTTCTAACCTCCAGAGCTACTTCTACCTCTCCCATTCCTTTTACTTTCAGTAATGTTCTCTTTAAACTTATAGAATTTTACAAAGCGTTGCCTCGAGGTCACTTCACTTATCAAGGAGTAGTAAGTTTTTTTTCCCTTCTAAATAAGTTTTTCAGGGTAATTTATATCTGTTTCTAAATTACATTGAGCTTGTTTTCGTTCTAAAGCCAATATACATTCAGCCATAAAATACCTTGATTGTTAAAATCTTCTCAGCTTGTGGAAATTTATAGAAACTTTTTAGGACGGTTGAAACTGCCTTGTCAATTATCTGCGAAGACGTCTAGCATCATTAATTGTAATCCTCCAAATATGGCAACTGAAACGAACCGACTGGATAAACCATTCATTTTGTAAACATAATAATCTGTCGCATAAGTATCCCGTCCCATTTTCTGCTAAAGTGAAAACCTAATAGAAATATTCATAGAATTGTGTTAAGAGCTTTGGTTGCTTTCAGTAAGAAGAATGTATAATGTATGTAGATTACTGAAAATGATAACTGCCATTCGATTTTGATCTTTATCTCCTTCTGCTTCATTAACCTCATTTTTTGTTTCCCTCTCACTCTAAAAATTAAAATTTATTATAAGCTATTAACTCATGGTTTGTTTTTTAATAAAATAAAATTGTAGTGTAAATGTTACATTTAAATATAAGCTCTAAATCAGCTTAGTTCAATAACTACATTCTCCCTTTCTCAGTTCTGTAAAATAAATGTGTTTAACACACTGCAGTTGGAAAGCCGTAGAGCAGAAAGCTTCTTGTCCTTTATGTTTGTAATAACCTGAGCATTTGTCAGACCTAAATATGCACAATTGTACAATTTATTTGAAGACTAGTAAAGAATTTGCAATATTCTATTTATTTTAGATTACTAAAAAAGTCCTTAAAACCGTATTTAATTATTTCATTAGTTTATTTATTCTTCAAGGTTCTTATATAGGCCACATTTTAAAAAAATGCCACTATATTCTATTTCATTCTATTTCGATGCCACACAATGTTAGATAAATAAAATTTTGAAAGCAATTCCACAGTTATTATTCCCTCTAACCCCACCCGTCTTATTCCGAAAGCGGTTAAAATTATACAAAAACTACATCGAGAGAAACACTATCGTCCTCGGCCCTTTTGCATATTTTAAAATTTATACTCGCGTCTGTCATCCCCTTTCGGGTCATTTTTTACCTGGTCGTAAGGTAAATTCGTGAAAAATTGGGTTGATCTTGCTCCAAACGATTAATTTTCATGCTGAATATACTCCAAATTGGATACACTCAATTGGATTTACTAGATAAATTTTGGTACCTCTCCGAAAATTATTATTCACTATTATAATATACTTTCGTTGTTGTTGTCTCATATCTCCTGCTTGTTAGGATTTAGAACTTAATTTTTCTCAGATTTATTTAAGTTTTTCACTACGTAATATGATATTTTGCGTTTCCAAAACGAAGTAACCGAAGTACAAAATTAATTGCAACAGTCAAAGCGAAAAAAAAAACTGATCATATTTAGAATTGGAACTCGTTACGTCTTAAAGTTTAACCTTCGTATTTACTGTTTGAAATACCTTGCAAGTATTTTTTAAACCACATTATCATACTATGTATTGAATTCTGCGATCGCGGTACCGCCGCCCTCTATCCGACGCAAAACTGATTATTACACACCGCAAAATGGAAGGTGAATCAGAGTGATGTGCTTATATCCTTTCTGCGACATTACTTAGTAGATTTTTATGTTCCCACGCTTTTTATAAAATGTATCAGTTGTATCAACGAAATCTATAGTATTGTTATATGATTTAAATTAAAATGACAAATGCATTTCCCCCATAACATTGCGCTTTTATTAATAGCACACTACAATACTTGAATCTAGTCATAAGAATTAAAAAATAGCGCTTAATATGATAATACGTCTAAAATTATTGGATCCAATTTACCATTTTTTTAAAAAAAAGTAAAGTAATCTAAAGCCTTAAGATTCCATTTTTCTATAATCCATCAGTTTTTATTAATATAGAATAGAAGTAATATAATTGGAAACGAATTAAGAATACTGAAATTTATTGAAGACATCTTTAAACTATATATGAATGAACTACATAAGTGTTATAAGCTGTGAAGCCCTCTGCAAAAGTGCGTTGGTTTTATTCCCCCCCCACACACACACACACAAACACCACCTCTAGACACTCGATCCCAAACGCTGGCAAACTTTTAACAATTCGTTAAACTATCTCGTAAGTTTCACATTAAACATATCATGAGTATCCCATTAATGAATGATAATTTAAGTACGGAATAAACTTCTTACATTGTGGGAGAAGTGTACAATCTTTGCCGAACTGTTGAATGATCTCTAGAGGCCGAGCGACCTTCTTCTGTTTGTTTTTTACATAAATATTAGATGATTGTGTCTGTGGTTGCTGTTAAAAGGAATTTATAGTAATGTGAGTTAATAAATAGTTAATAACTGATTACGAATTGAGTTATTGCAAGTAACACCTATTAAAGGTAAGCTAATATAGAACATTTGTTTATTTTTAGCTAATTTCAGGTAAACCCACGCTTGAGATAGAGGTCATATCAAAATATATATACAACATTCTGCGTTGTTGAAGATTGATAATTTAACTGCTAAAGATTATTACAAATTAATTATCTCTTTTTCAAATAAACTCTTATATCCTCCTAAAAACTTTCTTTAAGAAATGAAACATGACTCACAGCTTGACAAACGTAGTTACAAAAAGATTAAACAAAAAAACTATGTGATAAATTGAGAGGAATACGCTCCTATTCTATATGATGTAATTGATATCAAACACTCAGAAATTGTTTGAACTCTTTTTTAAGGAAATTTATTTCATGTATAACAGATGCCTGCAACTGTTTTTTGAAATTTTATTCTTTTGTATTTTTAAACCCTGACGTCAAAAGTAACCCTCATTTCTTTCCATCAAGTCATGATTTTCATAAATTGTGAAAATTAAAAGCATTGTTAAAACTTGGGACTTCTAAACAAACATAAAACGTTTCTTTCCTATGATTTATTATTTGTTTGCTTATACTTTGCAGTTTTATACCTAAACAGTTAAAGTTTCATATTTTCACAATTTTCCGACTTTTTACAAACTTGTAAATTTGCGATTAGCGAAAAATATTGACGTGATGGAAATAAATGAAGGATACATAAGCATCAGTTACTTAATGTTTTGTCATAAAAGACGTAAAGAAAAAACAATAGAAGAAGTCGGAACATAACGGGGTAGCAGGGTAGAACGGTATACTCTTTTTTTACTGGATAGTGCTGGAGGTTCATAAATGCGGAAGGAATATTGTAACTTGTCAACGAAGAAGTCCTGGCAACCGACTTGACCTAGTTCTGACTGCACCTTGCGAATCAACTCTTGTTTTGGCGTATTGCATGTGAGATTTTATATTTTTTGCAGAATTTCCACAGTAGGTAATTCACAAAACTCCTCGCTTTTAACTCTTTAATGGTATATATTCGTAAATTGTCGTTAGCTGTAAATAATTTAGGTATAAGGTTTAAATTTACTTGTATTATGGGTCAGTAAGAATTCAGAATCTGTTACGCGTGTGGGGCGGAACGGGATACTACTGTATAAGGGAAGATGATGTATGTTCCTCAAACAAATGGAAAAACTAGGAAACTCACCTTATAAGAATTAGTTACATGATGCTGTACCCAAAAAGACTAAATTAAGAAAGAAAAAGAACAGAAAATAAAGGGAAAGAGTTAGCAAAAATGTGAAATTGCAAAAAAATCGTTTTGCGAAAGGTAAAATTTAAAATGCGATCAACCGTACGCTAAAGAAGTATAATAAATAAAACACAAAACGTGTTCTCATTATTCTTAAATTAAATTTTATTTTATATACTAATTGTATATACAAAACACCCTGTCCTGTTCTGCCCCAGGGCTCTACAGTAATTTTGTAAGTTTATTTTTAAAAATTCATCAAAAATCTAAATTTGTTGTTTTAAAGTTATAATGATATTAGATTAAGTAAGTAATAGAATAAACGAATGTTTTATACGTTTATAAAGTGATTTTTCTTTTTGCCTACTTTTACAAAAAAATTGTCAAACAAAAAGTGTCCCGCTCACCCCCGACTTTCCGTATAATATTTCAAAGCACCCAAATTTTGCATTTTTGTGAAATATACGTGAATTTATGATACTTGTAAGTTCCACTATGTAAGTGTGAGAGGGTATGTTCTCTCAATATATGAATGTTGACTAACTATTAAAACATACAGATGAGAGCGTAGGCATTTTCTTAAAATTATATCACATCAGTATGTAGTTATATATTATTAATTACTGTTTAGGAGTCGTGCAATCGTTTTTCAATTCATTTTTGGAAAATTATAAGTATACAGACAGAATGAGTTTAAATATGGACCATGCAAATATTTAGATAAATAGACCTACAGACGTTTCCTTCCTATAATTTGGTGGTTTTTCTTTTAAATGTATTTGTCTGAAGTAAATCCTATGCCTTTTATTTTAATCCCCTGCTTCTTTTATACAGAAGAGTGTATAAAACCTATTCAAGCCAGCGTATCTTTTGTGGTAGCCTGACAGGTTCTTTTTATATTGAGCAATATTTATTTAGAGTGGTGATTGTAGCAGGTCGCGGTTCATACCTGTGTCAAAGGTCGGATAACTGAATTATGGGCGGGTATCTTTGAAAGGGTCTATCTTTGTCCGGGCTTTTTTTGTGTCCCCGGGGGCCGCTATCTCATTAACTCCAAAAACAGCGAGCTCAGCGCACTGAAATACAACGCGCTGCCGCTTCATTAGGATATTTTAAATGCATTGATGGTACGGGCCTAGCCGTGGCTGATGATTTGAATATTGCTAATTACGATGGCTATCTCCATTACCGTTAAACACGGCTCGCGGGCGTGTACCATCTATCTAGCTATCTATCTATCGGCCCTCCAATTTGCGAGCCCTGCGCTCCATATTCATGTACACCCCCGCCACAATGCGCAAGGGACAACTCTTCTTACCATCAATATGCAAAACTGCGCCATTTCTCGATCGCTACACTTGAAAACGAACCTTCGAATCTTTTGTGTGTGGCACAAATGACAGACATGTCTACAACAGGGCTGTAAAGAACTGTAACTGTCTTCGCAATTTGGATGTGAAAAGTCGTACCATGGAGGAATCACCAGATCTGTAAAAACCAAATTATATATATCAACACCGGGAAATTTAGAGAAATAAAATCTAAACATGTTGTAAACAAAGAGTATGGATATATTTTACATCATTGACTAGTACAATAATATAACGTTCAACCTTATAGCAAACAATCTTTAATGATAAAAAAAATATAGATAACTGGACATTTGGCACTCTCAAAATTTGTCTTTTTAAAATTCACTTTTTTCTTACACCAGAAGAGTTACCAAAGAAAGAAACGACACGTTGAGGTATGTTCAATACGTTATGATTTATTTCAATTAAAACTTAATTCTTACTAAATTGGTTGTGTTATTCATTTAAATACAACGTAAATTTAAAAATGACGGACTATTTGATGACGTTTGCGTCCATATCAAAAAGGATGATTACATATGGACTGGAAACCAAAGCAAATTTATAAAGCAAATGATAAATACAGAAAATAACCAAAGAAGTTAAAATAAAACATCATGCAGCTTGTTAATATTTTCAGTGTCATACTTAATATTAATAGTACTTGGTTGATTAAATCTCTGAATTTACAAAATTTAAATCTATTTATTATTTTTTCCTTATTAAGTCAAACTTATTTCAACAGTTATTTTCACAAGCACAATTTTTTAAATAATATATTTAACTGCGTTTTAGTACATATTCTCAGTGATTGCTAATATTTATAATTATAATGCCTGAATATTGAAAATTTATAATTCACTTTTAAATATTGCGTATGTAGGTTCCTTACAACCATTAAGATGGAAGAATATTTTTGTTTCTCCTCTTAGATAATTTTATTAAAAAATTTTAAAAAACGTTACATAAATTTGTGTTTTTAATAGTTATTTTTAACATCTGCAATGATAAAAAATTGTGATGTATTTCTTTTGTATTTATGTTATTTTAAAATTAAATTATGTATGTACTAAGTAACCCTTAACATCTCATTTATGAAGCACAAATTTGTAATAGGTTTTATTTGATTGCCATAGAAACATAACATAAACAAACTGATGATGAAAGTACTGAAGTGAACTGAAACGGAGTTGAATAAATTATTTTTCAAAGTGTCTGTTATTAATGATCGGTTTATTGATGGTATTACAAAACATCAATTAACATCTGTTTTTAAAACCATGCAAAAAACAATTCTCTGTCAATTTTTCATTTAATTCCTAAAACTTATCGTACTCACATTTGATACTTCATAAAATAAATGTCTTCAGAATATTAATTTTGTAACATTTTTAATTTAGACAACATTAAGAGTCAAGTATATGAATTTATTCAACCTGAACTGCATAAAAGTCCTCTCACCTACCGGTTACAACTGTCTGGGTTGTCTTAGTACCATATATATATATATATATATATATATATATATATATATATATATATTCCACTTGCAACCTTTACGCGAACTTCCCATAAAAATGAAAAATTATTCTTAGAAACTCAAATATTTTTAAAACTGTTGCCCAGTTATTATCTCTCAATAATTTCAATCCATTATCCGTGGCATAAGCAAAGTACTAGTTTTTTCTTCAATGTTACTCCAATTTGATTTAATGAAATTTTTGCTACAATGAATTGTCAATATGTGATTGATATACGTGGATACTTTTATCCAACAGCCATAATATTTTCTGATACAAAGCATTTTAATATATTTTAATAATATTCTTCCTTACTGTTGCTTCTGAAGACTCCTGAGACTATGAACATTATCAAATATAAAACTTATAAAAGGTTGAATGATCCTCATTACGACACAATTGTTTTGTATGTACAGATTTCAGTTTTTCTACGTATATTTACAGACAAACAAAACGAAGTACGGCGTATGACAAACATTTATGGAATCGTAGAAAAATTGGCTCCTGTGAATATGATATGTCAGGCTGGATAAATAATTTCAAAAAAGTGAAAATTATTTCTCAAAAGCCAATATATATTAAAATAGGACAGCTCTCACTTATTGGATCTTGGATTGCAGAAGCAATTATCAATTGTGAAACAAGGAACTCTTCTAATGAAGTTGTAGCAGTTTCCTGGAGTCTTCGAGAAAACATATTTTAATAAATACAAGAATAATAACTGAAGAAAATATATAATGAAACGACAAATCTATATGTAAGAGAAAGAGACACATTCTGTGCAAGCGGGGCTTTACCTTCTAAGTTAACTCTATAATAACTGCACAGCCTCACTGTCTGAAAGTCAGTTATCATCTTCCTTGTTCTCGCTTCTGAGTTTGCTCTCAGATTAAAATATTCATCAATCTTTGATACTCAAATGTATTTTTTAAAATAAAATCTTGTTCCGGCATTTCATCAGACTTCTGTTCACTCCACAAACAATTAAAACTTCGAGATAAAAAATCGATTACAATATTCCGTTACCATGATTCAGAAATGAAAGTTCTAAAGTACGGAAAAAATTTCTAAGGAATTTTCTGTAAAATTATTCAAGGAAAACTGTAATTACCTTCTTGGAAACTATACTAATATATCATGTTAGATTAACGTGATTCAGAAATGAAAGTTCTTAAGTACGAAAGAAACTTCTAAGGAATTTTCTGTAAAATTATTAAAGGAAAACTGTAATTACCTTCTTGGAAACTATACTAATATATAATGTTAGATTAACGTCTCCACTGTTTGTAACGGAAATTGGTATATAGGATGTAGCTCAAACTAAATTATCAGCTTTAGTTGAGGTTATGTTGAAGATTACTAGATGCTTCATAATATTTGTACTATCTAAAATAAACGTAAGGTTTTTATTTCTATGTATAGTAATTGATTCCACTGAGAAGGAATCTAATAGGTGCTGCTTGTTTTAAGTGAAATTTACGCTACAATCAGCAGACTACATAAACAATTTCATGGAATACCGTAAGGCACTTAATTATGCGCAAAATGTTCGTGACTTTCACGAAAAACAGAAAACTGCATTACGAATCTCTGCAAAAAAAAAATATTAAAAAATTTTCAGATACGGCAAAGTCTTAGAAAAAGTTATTCTTCCATTACTGGAGTAATGTTTTGGACATTTTCTTACATCGTATGGCGCCGCGTGGGTAATATTCGGGGTCGAAATTTCTATCCATCCATCTTAAAACCACGAGCTGAAGTAGGATGTTGTGTTCGCTTTTGCATGGCGTAGCCGGAGGCTGCGCTCCCCAGCACACTCCACTCGGATAACTCAATTTGCCCAGAGCGGGGGCGGGAGCGGGGGTTGGGGAGGCGGCGGGGGAGGGAGGGAGGAGCAGGGCCTCGGCGAGCTTACGAATAATGGAACTGTGCAGACATAACATCATGCCGCACAAATAACAACCACAGACAATGCCAAGCTAATTACTCCAAGAAAAAGGCAAATAAGGAAACGCGGTCCCGGTATCGAAACAGGATCCGACGTGATTTCCAGAAACTCTATCCACTCACCGGAAAAGCTCTGCGACGTGATCAGTTTGCTTTTAACAACTTCACTGGAGTCATTTTTCGAGTTAAAATATATGTATACCAGTTGACTATTATAAACATAATTGACATAATCCAGAGAAACTCGGTTTCCATCAAAGCAATAGTTGGAATTAATTAAATGATGCTATAAATTAACGTGACGGAAAATAATAATTACATTATGAATTTTAGTCCTTATTAATTATAAAAATGTTTAATTACATATCATTAAATAAAATTTTTTATCAGGATCTCAGTAATCAAGAAACTTTTTTACGGAACAAAATGTTGAGTCGAAATGCATACGTTTGATTAATTTATTTAAATTAATTATATCATTTCTTGAGGTTTGTACGACTTTCTTACACCTTTATATTTAGTTATCAAATATTTTATTAAATTTAAAGTTCCCATTTCTAACTTACGAATATTTACAATTTTTGCAAGAACATTACCTTGATTTTTCTTTTAAGATATTAAAATGATTTTATTTTTATTTATGTTTCGTTGTTCTTATACTCAATTTTCAATGGTTTTAATCAGTCACAATTTGTTAAATATAAAACTATTTTACGATTTTTAAAATTATTTAATTTTCAATTTACTATAATTATGTATACCTAAAGCGAATGTATGGAAAAATTCATATCTATAAAATCATTTGAAAATATGTAATCTCATTATCCTGGTAACCCATATAATTAATAATTGATATCTAATGTATTATTATATAATACTTGTAGTATCAGTAATAAAAAACATTTTAAACCATCTCTTACATTGCATTCTTCGAAGATCGTATTTTAGGACCCATGTTTAAACAACAAAACAATTGTTTTACCGTTTTGAAGAACTATTTCCAAGTATTAGCTTCATTGTAGTAAACAATTTGCAGTTTTAGATTTTTATGTCTGATATAACAATGTAACCAATAACGCTGAATCGATCGTCTAAATGTCAACACAAGTCTTACGGTTATAAATAGTTATATTCTGCCCTTATAGAGACCACATTTCATGTTTTCAATAAATAATAACTTTGGTTATTACTACAGCTACCAACCAACAAAATCTGAAATAAACACAGCGTTTAATTTGATAGTAAAAATATTTCAACTTTCATTCATCCATCTTATTTTATTATTTTCATTATTTTTTAATTTTTATTTAATCTTCTCGTTTTTGGTCCCTAATATATTAGCAGCTACCGTGCAAAAACGTAAGTATGTAATTAATGTGTAATTATTCCGTAAAATATATACAAATATTGGAAGAATGTGTTTGAAGAATTAATTTAAATTATGGTAAAATAATTATGAAAATTACGGAAAACTAATTTCGAAAAAATTAATAGAAGGATATCTGACAAATAAGTAATACGTAATTAAAAAAGCAAATACGTTATGAAAAATAAATGTGGGTATGAATATATTAATCATTTTATTAATCAAAACCTGTATGAGACGAGAATAAAAAATTAGAATACTGGTTACGTAAACAATAATAATTACAATTCCGCGATGGTGGACAAATAATAATAATAATAATATTCAATATTTCGGTATAGTAATTTATAGGTCCGCTGTGTATCGTGACACCAAATTTGGTTAAAAATACGACTAGTCGATATAGAATTAGAGGATTCTTACTTGTTTATGCCGCATCTCAGTTACATATCTGGAAGGTTCCAACAAGGTCATGAATTATTCCTCTTGATATATTCATTGGTGCAAGACATCTCGACGGTCTCTGGGCAGTACTTATTACAGTTTTTGCTATTCACAAGTTCCATATTTTTCAAAACACTCATTGACAGTGAACGGAAATAGGTAGAAGAATAATTGTTTTTCATTGTAAAGAGGAGCTAAAATGAGAGTTTTTATGTAAACGTATAATTACTTTGAAATATTATATATAGGGTCTTTTTAAAAAGGGTGGGTCGATGTTGAAATGGAAAAAAAGCTCTGTGTGAGATATTAATGAAATTCTTATTTATTTAAAAGGGCCTTACAAATAAAAAAAATTAATTCGTTAATACCTCACACACAGCTTGTTTTATTCCATTTCAACATCGAACCACCCTTATTGGAAACCTTATAGATATTGAAAGTCATTACCAAACTTGCGAAAATAAAGTACATCACTGGGACATTTGAATAAATTAATAACAGGAAATGTCAGAATGTATGAGTAATTTTCCTCTGTATTCAAACTGTTGTATATTTCAAGCCTATAAACTATAGACAACGCAATGTAAGTAGGCCTTAGTGGTGGCTTAAATGTCAGCTTCTGTTACAAGAATTCAGTCCTACAGTTCGTGAGATTCTATATGGCGTGTTTACATGCGCAGTGCGAAAAGGAGAAGGGGAAGGGGAAGGTACTAACCCTCCAAGGGGCCAGGCGAAATGCTACTATCATTGTTAAGAACATTAATTGGCCTCATACGAACGGTATATGGAATTTGTTGTTGTGGTATTCAGTCCTAAGACTGGTCTGCATGGAGATGCGAGCCTATCTTGCGCAAGCCTTTTCATTTCCTTATAACTAGCACAAACCACATCCTACATAATCTGTTTATCATATTCCATCCTTGACCACCCTCTTCTGTCCTTACTTCCCTCTAATGCTACTTTTACAAGACCCTCGTAACCTATTAATCTATCCCTTCTCTTAGTCAACATCTTCCACATTGTTCGCTACTCCCCTGATCTGATTTTCAGCATTCGACTATAGCACCACATTTCCACAGCTCCTATCGTCCACGTTTCGCACCCATTTAACGCCACGCTCCATACGAACATTTTTAGCAACGATTTCCTAATATTCACACTTATATTACACTTATGTAAATTCCTCTTTTTCGTGAAAGCCTTCCTTGCTTGTGCTATATTACTCTTTATGTCTACTATACTTCTACCATCCCTAGTTATTACGTTTCCCAAGTAGCAGAATTCCTTAACTTCCGTCAAAATATCCCTTCCCAATCTAACAGCCTTTGTTATTCCACATTTCTCATACTACACTCCATAAACATCGTTTTCGCTCTATTAATTCTCATATTGAACTCTTTCTCCTGGATTACGTTCAGTTATTTATTATAGTTTCTAAGTCTTCTTCTGACTCCCCTTATACTGCATATCGTCGGCAAAGCGTAAAGTTTTTATTTCTTCTCATTGCAGTATGATTCCTTTGCAATATTCCGTTTTCGCCAGTTCTATATATAAGTTAAAAAGCATGGGCTACAGACTGCATCCTTGTCTTACTCCTTTCTTGATTATGGCTTTCTTTTCTTGATCTTCTATTCTAATTACAATTGCCTGGCTTCTGTAGAAGTTATGTATAAGCCTCCTTTCTCGATATTTTATTCCAGTGCTCTTCAAAATCCTTAATAGTGTGTTCCAGTTTACACTATCAAAAGCTTTTTCTAAAAATAAAACGTATGGCGGTTTTTTCTTATTCTGTCTTCTAAAGTTAGTCGCAAAGTCAATATTGCTTCTCTTGTCCCTAAAGAAACTGTGACGATATATTTATAACACACGCTCAATATCTATTACATGCGTTTCTTTACGTACAACATATCCTAAACTGACACCATCAATATGTTTCCTAACGCCAATATTTTCAGAATTGCTTTTAAACTACCAACTTGACTCAACAAAACGTGGAGTAAAAGTGAACTGATGTCTACCCCCAAAGCAATATGGGCGGAGTTGTACACTGCGCATCGTGTTTACACACGACTAGCTAATTCTACACAACTGTTCATTGGTGCAAACAGAGTGTGTTGTGGCCCACTTTACGTCGCAACATCGCAAAGATGACTGATCTGATAACGTTGCAACAATCTCCAGGTTAATAAAAAGGTGCCGGTTAGCGTCACGTGAATACACATATCTTTTCAGCCAACTTAGACAAGTAGAGCAAAATTGCAAATGTGTACTGACTTACCCTCGCAAAACGATGAGTAGACAATATTTAGTTCATAAATTATGAAACTAACGAAAAATACAATATATAAAAGAAATAATAGAATCTTAAGTCGAACATAGAAAAACATAATGAATGATTGAAATAATTTAATATTAAACAACTTAAATAAACAGGGAAAAAAATTAATAAGAAATATTATTCACTTTTACAGCCATTTCATCTTGAAACGAGTTTGTAACTTAGTAAATTCTTTATATTCTATTAATTTTTTCATGGATGCAACTGTATCTTCTTCAAGTTAAAAAGTGGTAGCAAAAACTAGGTTAACGTCAGACGTTGACTAAAAATACGAATTTATTTTTACATTCAGAAAAAAACTTATTATACCGTAGCAATGTACATATTTTATTTAATCTTTCATCTCATTTAACTTTTCGTGTAATATTGATATGAGAGATTAAGTAGAAGGACGCATAAACAGAACTGGAGAAGAGGAAGCAATTGATGG
This sequence comes from Eucriotettix oculatus, assembly GCA_034510155.1. NCBI lineage: Eukaryota > Metazoa > Arthropoda > Insecta > Orthoptera > Tetrigidae > Eucriotettix > Eucriotettix oculatus. Next base: position 19,146,408 of record CM067377.1, read on the forward strand.
CTAGTTGTTACGGAAATCATTAATCATCTGTGGGAATTTGTGCGAGTGATTATAAAAATGAGCGACAATTTTGAATTGTTTTGGGTAAAACATGAATTATAAGAATCGTACTGAGGGTTAAAATTTCATAATTAGTTTTATACTATCAATATTATTAGAATTACTTTCGTTCCGTTATAGTTAAATTACAGATATATTGTGACCCTATATCTAATATAAGAAAGTCCTCTGTAGAAGACATATTTAAAACCTGAAAATGTGCGAATAGTTGCTCCTAAATGTCATTATTCCTTAATTTGGTGAAGTAAATTTCTCTCCAACAGAGTCAAAAATTACTTTAAGTAACGTTACATTGTTTTTCCGATGATAGAAACTACTCTTAACATTCATGTACGTTTGTCCGAAGTATAGAGCTTTACAATTCGAACATCCGATTTTAAAATCATACTACTGAACGGTAAAGGTGGAAGAATAATTAATTTTAATTGTAAATATGAGCTAAAAATGAGAAACGGCTGACCAGAATTCCTTTTAGATATACGCATATATATTTAAAGTCGTTACCAAATTTGGGAACATAAAATACATTTCTGAGAAATTTTAATGAATTAATAAAAGGAAATCTTGGCCCAAATTCTCTAAAATTCATTTAAATCGGGTATCAAGAGAATTACTTTGATCCATTAAGCACTTAATACAGGTCAAATATTTGTAATCTAAAAGTTCTAATTTAAAGTTTGTTGTAAATTAATAAGCCTTTACTCAAGGCTACAGTCCACCGCTCAGTCTTGTTTCAGACACGGTTTGGATTGAAGTTGCCTCGCAACTCTTTTCAAATTTTTGTTAAGCGTTATATGTTTGGATATTATAATAACTTGTCAAATCTCGTTTTACTTTATTTGATTTGCACATCAGTATTTGAATTTAAATTAATTATATGTTAATCTAACTGTATTGTAAATATGTCTACTACAGAAAGAAAAACCTGAAGAAGGATTTAATATCCACCGAGACGTCGTTTATCTTTAAATTGAATAAATAAATTTGTCTGTAAAAAGGTCAATAATTATTTTTATTACTTATAATCTATCTCGTGTACTACATTACTAATACTAATTATCATTGGTCAAGTTGTCTACTCACATCGGTTTTATTAATTAATTTTAGTACAGAGTCCAGTGAGATAAATATTATAAAACGGATAATTACATTTACTGATTTGGACTATGGATATATTAACGGAAAATATTTTTTAACCTTCAATTAAATTACACCAATATGACAAACTCGTAATACCAACATTAGAACCAAAAAAATAGAATACGCAAGTTTCAGGCGTGAACAGACGTTTACAATGTAGAATGGAGTTCGAAGCAAGATACAATAAAGATAAATTTTTAAAGGTTTTTAACAAAGGGAGATGCTGTTGTATTGTGCGTAACGTTGACTGAAAATCAGCGTTGTGACGTAGATTGGAAGTTAAGTGAAGTTAATTAACGACCATGTTGATGCTTGTTCGAGAGATAACTTCGTTACCTTTATTCTCAACATTGTCATTTATTCGCCCGATTGCAGCGAATCGGCCTTCGATAACGCAATACAAGTATTCGTTAAATCAAAATCTATGCCGCACATCCGGAAATGGTTTGTCTGATTGCAATCAATTCTTGTTAGCAGCCGGCATTCAAACTGCAGAACGGCTTCCATATTCGTTGTTACGTAATTATTGCGAAGTCTTACCTTCAGCTCAGTGTAAATCGGGTTTTCTCATATTAGAAGAGGGCATTAAACTGCTTATCTCTGGGGTACTTAATAAATTATGTAGTCACCGCACTGAAAACTGACTGTAATACTGTTTCTAACTGGCTTACTTCGTACACTCCAAAAATATATATCGGCAGAATTAATATTTCTTTCCCTGAACTCGTCATTGCTGTAATCATTTCTCAATCGATTTATATGTTGCAAAAATTTCTTGTTTGAAGATTCCTACACGTCTTCCTGAGTTATTACTTTTCAGTTTCAAGTGCAAACTATATGAAATAACTCTTGATGTTTTTGAGACAACTTTATTTATTCAAAATTAAAGAACGATGTTTCGGTGCATATTCGCACCTTCTTCTGGTTTTTCTTTCGAATTATTGTAATATGCAAGGTCAAGAACTATTTTATTTATTTACAAAAGACGTTAAAGTAGAACTTTTGTAAATTATATAGTTACCAATCTCTTGTGAGGGAATGAAAACAATGCGCACGTTGCATAGCAACAATGTTATCTTACGGTCCAATGATTTGTTTGCGGTGCTTTCTATTTGTTGAATAGACTGGAGTTTAGTTTTTCTTAAGTGCTTTATTTTGTTATAGATTCACGCTTTCTTGAATACTCTTCACGACAAAAATTTTAATCTACTAATAACATAAAAGTAAAAGTTATATTTATTGGAATAAAATTCATAAAGAGTGGATAGCGCAGATAAGGAAGGTTATCGCAAAAAAAGAGGATTTTATTTACGGCTAATATAAGTATGAATAATACAAAATCATTATTAAAACTATTCTTATGGAGAGTGTCGTTATGTGTAGTGTTATTCTAAGAATGGTCTAATGCAACCCTCCATGCGAAACTTCTCATTTTCTTATAACAATTACAAACCACATCCTCCCTAATCTGTTTAGCGTATACCATCCTTGGCCTCCTTCTTCTGTTCTTACCCCACACACTTCCCTCTAATGTTTACTTTACAAGACCTTCGCATCTTAAAACGTGGCCTATTAATCTATCCCTTCTCTTCGTCAAGGTCCTCCATTGCTCGCTTTTCCCCTATTCTGTTTAGAACTTCCTAGTTTGTGATTCTATCCAACAATCTGATTTTCAGTATTCGCCTATAGCACCACATTTCAAAGGCTTCTATTCTTTTCCTTTCCGCAGCTCCTATCGTCCACGTTTCGCACCCATATAACGCCACGCTCCATACGAACATTTTTAGCAACGATTTCCTAATATTCACACTTTATTACCTGTAAGTAAATTCCTCTTTTTCGCGAAAGCCTTCCTTGCCTGTGCTACTATACTTCTACCATCCATAGTTATTATGCTTCCCAAGTAGCATAATTCCTTAACTTCCGTCAAAATATCCCTTCCCAATCAAACAGCCTTTGTAATTCCACTGTTTCACATACTACACCCCATTACCTTGGTTTTCCCTCTATTAATCCTCATTTTGATCTCTTTCTCCAGGATCACGTTCATGCCATTTATTATGGTTTCCAAGTCTTCTTCTGACTCCCCTAATACGACAATATCGTCGGCAAAGCGTAAGGTGTCTATTTCTTGACCCTGCAGTATGATTCCTTTTCCATATTTCGTTTTAACCTCTCTTCAACGCTTGTTTTATGTATATAAGTTAAACAGCATAGGCGACAGACTGCATCCTTGACTTACTCCTTTCTTGATTACGGCTTTCATTTCTTGATCTTCTGTTCTCATTACTGCTTCCTGTCTTCTGTACAGGTTATGTATAAGCCTCCTTTCTGGATAATTGTCCAGTTTGTTCGCATGTATCAGCCCCAGTTTTCTTCGTTATGGATATAATTTTGTTTTTACTAAAATCGTCTGGTATTCTTCCTGTTTCGTAGATTTTGCAGACTTGTGGCGTTATATGGATGTGAAACGTGGACGATAGGAGTTGCAAACAGAAAAAGAATGGAAGCTTTAGAAATGTGGTGCTATAGGAGAAGTCTGAAAATCAGGTTGGTGGATAGAGTAACTAACCAGAAACTTCTAAGCAGAATAGGGGAAGAGAGAACAATACGAAAACTTCGACCAAAAGAAGGGATATATTAATAGGCCACGTTAAGTGGGTCTTGTACGATTAGCATTAGAGGGAAGTGTTTGGGGTAAGAACAGAAGAGGGCGTGCAAGGATTTAATACGCTAAGGAGATTAGGGAGCATGTAGGATGTGGTAGTTATGCGGAAATGAAAAAGCTAGCGCAAGATTGGTCAGCATGGTGGATTAAATCAGACCAGTCTACCACTACAACAACATCAAAACAAAAAAAAGTCCAGACTGTAGAATAGTGACCCTCACTATACGTTTCATATAGAGGAAATACGTCACAATATATTAAATTAGCAAGGCAATGATATCTCGTTGCAGCTAAAGTTATTATAACTCCCAAAGGCAAACATCTCATACCATCTTTTCTTTCTATTACCCACTTAAGTCTACCTTGAAATTTTTTTTAATTTTCAAGATATGTTCATTTTTCTGAAATCTGAAGAAGATCTGATAGCCGTACTTCAGTATCAAAATCTCAGAAATCTAGTCCAAAATAAAATATTTTCTTATATTACATTCCCCCCCCTCTCTCTCTCCCTCTTCTCTCTCTCTCTCTCTCTCTCTCTCTCTCTCTCTCTCTCTCTCTGGTCTCAGATTAAAAATATAACTCAAATTTACTAAAAGAGGAATAATATGTAGGCCTGGAAAATGTATATAGTTCTCATTTTTATAATTTAATATAAAAATGTTGCTAACGTAAATGACGGACAAAATACGATAGGGAAAATACAAAATTCAATATTTGGAAGAAAATTTAAAGCTATTAGTTAAAATATGTTCCTACGTGTATTAATGAAAGCGGAAGTGTTTTTATTTGCATTGTTAGAGAATCGCCGCGTTTTACAAAATCCTTAAAGAAGTTGTTCATTCGTTCTTTAAGATCTGGATACAATGCATCACAATCTTTTGTCAGAAATAAATTTATAATGAAAATAAAACTTTTTAAAGCGTACAGAAGACAGCACAAAGTGTCGTCCCTTTCTTTGGAACCTTCTAGAATAGGTTTCACATTCATGTTATTAAAATATTATTTTTATATTATAAAACATGAGAACGTATTATTGATCATGTAAGTAAAACTGATTTTTGAAAATTTTACATTTATTAATTTGTTCTGCACTTGAAGATGTTCCCAAATAAAGGTTTATTCTGTTTAAAAAATAGCAAATAATATAACGTCTGTTTTCACAATAATCCATGAGGAAGGCCCAAAAATCAAGCGAAACATCGGTTCGATTACAACTTTTCCTGTAACTGGTCAAAATTTCTTATATTTAATTAGATTTAAAAAAATTTATTACAATTAAATTTTAATCATGACTAAGTTGCTTGTGTTACTCATTTATTTCACTGTTGTCAGATAATTTTTTATAAATTAATTAGGGGTGATCGACTGTTTTCTCAAATTATTTCTTGTTTTCTATTTATATATGTTATATGTCAGGGGAAACCTGCGTAGTATCAAGAGAGGTTTTTCGTCCATTTTGGCTCACGTTTATAGGGGAATGAGCTCTTTCTATAGTGCCTACAAGAGTGTTCGTGCTGCGCATTAATGGGAGTAGCAATTGAATCTTTTGTTTTCCAACTTCCATTCTTTCACAGGCATTTCTAACATCTTGTTCAATTTTAAAATCTTTAAACGTTGTAATATCTGACACATTTCCTCATCTACCTCTATTCTTAGCAATTTAGAGGAATCGTACCTTCCATATGATGAAAAGAAGGCGTTGAAGGAGAGCAGTGACTGTATTGGTTCCCCCTCCAGCAGCGCAGATAGGGGTGTGGTCCAATGAGAAACCGCTGCTGTTTCCCTTTGTTGATATTTGCCTCTGGTCTAGGCAGTGGACAACCATAAACATCTGCCTGTGCGGTGTTTAATTGCGGAGCTAATGCACTTAACCGGGAGCCTAGCCGAATTCCCTGCGCCTCAAGGTCTGGGCCAATCGCGGAAGAACGCTAAGCGGCCTATCAGACCTCACGTGCCGCCATCTTGCAAGCACGAGGCCGCAACATTTCCAACCACGTTTAGTAACAGCTGTTCACATTATCTATGACCGGATATGAAATAACACAAAAATTATTAGCCACAAATGATTTACTGAAGATACTGACTCGAATAATGCAAACTCGATATGGACGAAACGGGATAAATATGAACACACTGGGAACCAACTTTGTAGAAGGATGAAGAGAAGCAAGCATTTTATCAGTTTGGGGATTCTCGTAAATATATTTGTGCATAAGTCATAAATTTTCATTTTGAATAACAAGTTACCAATGAAACGTTGAGTTACTTAAGTTCATATTTCTCCACAAATAGCAAATTTGATCTTATTAATATTGTAACAAGTTTCAGATTAATACCTCAACCTACTTTTCTCAATATATAATTATTTTAAACCAAAAAAGATAGTCCTATTGTGCGGAAACCTTTTCGACGAGTTATGTTAACAAATAAATCGTTACTGAAAACAGTGTCAGCCGACCTCCCGTGGTTGAAGCGTAATAACTAGGGACTGTAGGAGTATAGTAGACATTACGATAGGATAGCACAGGTAAGGAAGGCTTTCGCGAAAAAGAGGAATTAACTTACGGGTAATAAAGTGTGAATATTAGGAATCGTTGCTAAAAATGTTCGTATGGAGCGTGGCGTTATATGGGTACGAAACGTTGACGACAGGAGTTGCGGAAAGGAAAAGAATAGAAGCCTTTGAAATGTGGTGCTGTAGGTGAATGCTGAAAATCAGATGAGTGGATAGAGTAACTAACGAGGAAGTTCTAAAATGAAGAGAGGAAATGTGAACAGTATGGACGACGTTGAGTAAGAGAAGGGATAGATTAATAGGCCACGTTTTAAGACACGAGGGTCTTGTAAAATTAGCATTAGAGGGAAGTGTGTGAGGTAAGGACAGAAAAGATAGGCCCAAGATGGAATCCGCTAAGAAGATTATGGAGGATTTGAGTTGTGCTAGTTATAAGAAAATGAAAAGGCTTGCGCTAGAGAGGTTAGCATGGAGGGTTGCATTTCTGGAGAATCGATACGCTGGCCACGTGCCACTCCAAATTCGAAATGTGTTATGTAAGACGACAGACCGCAGTCGACCCGGTAGGACATTGGTCCTCAATGGGCTGCAGAGCCAAGGAAGAAGAACAACAACAATGTCAAATAAACATAAAGATAGTAATATTAAATATGGGCCTGTATACGCTAGGGTATATTAAAAAAGGAACTGACAACGAGATATATCAGCGCAAACTAGTCAAAAAGAAGAAATTAGGAACACAGAGTTTTAGTATTATGAATGTAGTCATAAAGTAAGGATACGTGAAATTGCAAACTGCTCTAGACGATTAAAACAGCATTTCATCAACAAAAAGGGGTGACCTGGAAAATATTCGGAAAACCTCCAATGAACGCCAAGCACTAAACGTTTGCAAGCATAGAAACGCACCGCCTTCGAGAAATATCGCTCTTCAGGCTATTTTTTTAGCGACGCTGAGTAACTTTTCTGAAAAAATTTAGTCATGAAAATTGGAGCATTTAATATAATTTATACTATGGGACGTAACATTTGCTTTGAAAAATGAAACGTATTCTAAAAAAATAGGACTAAGGAATTGTCAATAGTCAATTTTCCGTGTAATACATGATATGATCATTAATTTTTATTGCATGTTTAGTTGAAAATTTCTTGTGGAAGTTTCTAAAAGGGTTCAAATAAAGACCTAAACATATTATTTGCTTTTATAAATTTATTTAAATAATCATTGATGTTTTTACCTTCGGTTTTTTTTTCATGGCACTAGTTCTCACATATAAAAGCAAGTTTCGCGTGAAGAGAATATCATTCCTCCAGACAATAGCGTGTTTTATAGTTCGATATTTCTGGGGGTGCCTTGCGCCACTCTCGAAAGGCATAATCACCCCCGAGAAAGTCAGGTACGCGACGCGGAATATTCAGGATCAGTAAAAATGATTTCTCTAGTTAGACGATATTTTTATAGACAAACCGTGAATAATATAACAAATAGAATGCTGAAATTATACACGTGCGTATAGTTTCACTTCAGGACTTGAGTTTACAGAAATGGCTACTGGTGGTCCTCAGGGTGCATGTACCGTTGTAATTTCATTCCACATGATCCTCCTTAACTGTGCAGCGAGGTTTTAGTTGTACATTCCATAAAGATAATTTTTTTTTGTAGTGTACCTAACTTTCACTAGCGCTGCGGACTACACTGGAATGTTTTCCTCACTCGATCAATTGTTTCCTGAGGGACGCGTGGATTTTCCTTTGATTGTAGCATCGTCTAAAGGTCCTGCCGTCTGGTGGAATCTTGTTCGAAAATGTGGCACTTTTATTTAATAACCCATATTTTTATGTAGGCTTCTCACGTTTCTTGGAAATTTAACGTCCAAAAACCCATTGTTGAGTGTAGAAAGAGTGTCTTTTATACTTTACAATTTTCATTCAAAATCGGTACCAATAAATTAAAATGTTTTCATCATTTAATGAAATAATTATTCCCATTGTTAATTCTTGAACGTCAACAATAAAGTTGCACGTTTACCACAGTCATTTTTTATGTTTTTAAAAAGTGGAAATTTGAATTTATTTTAATAATTAGAGCAGAGTAAATTAAATAAGTCTTAACATTTAATAATATATTCTGAATTTACAATCTATAATTGATCCTTTTTTTAAACACTAGTTATTGGCGATGACCACTGTGGCATTTAATTGACTTCTTTGACGGATTTATACTCATACCTACGGCGTCAGGAACCTTTGGACGCAGGATCGGCGATGTTAAGCTTCTGGAATGTGATGGCCGGCACCACCGCCTTTGATATATGGTATCCACCTCTGTCCCATAACTGCACTGTCTGAAATCTCATTCATCACTCACTTTCTCATATTTTCCCATCTATCTGAAAAATTCCGCTAAGCACAGTTCTCCCTTCCAGATCCATAACTGGTCATTGACAAGCCATCTTCCGCCCGCACAAGATTCCAATACTGGGCAACACGCCTCTTTTCCAAAAACGCAAAACCTCACGCTCAAGGATATTCCCACTTCCTGTTGGAAATGTTCGCGGCGTCTTAATGTTTTGACATACTAGCTTCTCCCCCCGAAGGATTTACAACCCTGGCTGGTCAGCGGTGGCGTTGTAATCCCCTCACAAGAGGTCGCTTGAATGGAGATTTGTTCTGCCACGGACCTGAAGTGAATGACGCCACGGATCTCGGAAAATTTACTTTCACAAAATTATTTAGTTAAAAATAAATTAAGTAACCCACTATCAATTTATTAAACGTATGTTCACTACAAATTTCGGTCGCAAAGTTTGAGCACATTCAAAAATTTATCTGTTTATATCTTAAATAAATTGTAAGTAATGATCCATAATTATTACTATAACTCTATCGTACGCGGCGAGCTTGTAAAATTTTCTTCTGCGTGTATTTTTATATTTGTAATGATTTATAAGTACACCTGTGGAGGTATAATGAAATGCAAAGTCGACCAACGTCATTAATATGCACTATGTCTGGCTAGATCAGGATCGAAAATATCATGATGGGACCGGGACCACAGCTTACCGAGTTGGTACTCTACGATCTGAGACAATCCGAGGCTGCGAGCTGCACTCATTCGTTGTCAGATTTATACGAAGGATCTTGGTTTCAGAGTCTTATCTTATTGACAGTATTAAGAGTACCCGTCCGGAAAGCGGGAGATCACAGGTTCGTGTCCGAATACGATAAATATTTTTTATCCCGATCTTCTAATACAGTTTCATTCACTTCCTAGCATGCCACTTGGAAACAATTCTCTGTCTTTAAGATTTTTTTAGAAATTATTTAACGATTTCCGATACAACAATCATTCGGCCGCTTCTGATTAAATATCGTGGCTTTTGTTTATATACGATAGATTATTCAATCAACAAGCCGGATGCCTTCAAGCACACCTCTCCTACCAATAATATTTATAATGATTAGTATTATTTATGCTACTGCCAGTGGTTATATAATCAGACTTCCATGTGAGGAAGTTGGTACTTTAGTTCTCTGTGACGAGTTTACTGCCGCAGATGACGTCACACATTTTATAACTTCCGCCGCCTCTACCAACTTATATCACGAACAGGAACCACAATACATAGGCTCATTATTATTAGTATTAAAATATATATCCAATATTATTAAGTCTTTCTTTTTTCCTGCTATAACTTTAGTTATTATTATGATAATTTTTATAGTTTATTCCCTGAGTGCAATATAATTGAGGACATTTATTCAGACCAATTGACAAACCTGGAAATCAGCTGGCAGAACAAGGATCTCTTTAATCTCGGTAATGTGTAACGATTCCCTAATTACATTCGCACAATGATAATATAATCCCACCATTATTCATCAATCTCGAAATTTAAGAGCTTATTGCTATTCATACTATTTCAATTAATTGTTAAACTTTTGATCTTTCATTATTCCTTGCACACATTTCTTGTTTTTAATAAGAGTAACTTCTCACCTTCTATCTAAATTATTAGTAGGTTTTACATTAATATATCAAACAAACTTTTTTCAGCATTTCCAAGTATTGAAGTTATGCAGAACAAATACAATATTTAGTTGCCCTGGCGACCAACTTCCTAACCTCTCCAACTCAACTCCCAGTTACTCCTCTCTCTCTCTCTCTCTCTCTCTCTCTCTCTCTCTTCTCTCTCTTCTCTTCTCTCTCTCTTTTCTCTCTCTCTCTCTCTCTCTTCTCTCCCTCTTCTCTCTCTCTCTGACTTCCCTGCGTATTCTAATTATTATTTCCATCCAATAGAACTAATGTAAACATTTCAATTGAATAATATAATGGCCGTTACACCGGCAGTTAGTTAAAAATTGTTGCCTCTGTATACTCCTCTACATTTTGTGAAAATGATAATAGAGTAAATTAACTAATATATTTAAATTACGTTCATTTCTTGAGTTTACGAATGTACGGTATGTCAGGCTTTGTGATGAATTTATCGCAATTGTAAACAAAGAATCAAAGCAAGAATAGTTATTAGACCAAAAAACAGACGAAAGCCTTTATTTCCCTGTCCACATTGTAACGGTCAGACATATCTGCTCGGATTTTTGGCGGTGCGGAGACAAAAGAAAGGAGATAGCATTTGAGCCAGGGGCAATAAAACCAGACGCCGCGTCGCGCCTTGAGGGTTTCCCAATTTTGGTGAGAGTTGGCTGCATCGGGTGGCTTGTTTCTCCAAGTGTAAGCATTAATGTTATTGGTGAATATCCATCCCTGCCACCTTGGTGATATAAACTAAAGGAGTGGGGAGGAGATTTTGAAAAGGCGTGCAGAGAGAATTTGGACACAGATTTTCGGATATTTTACACAGATTCAGAGAAGGAGATAGTTTGGACAGAATTTTCGAGAGCAGGGAGACGGGGGAGATGGCAAGACATTTTTAGTGAGAAATTCCGCTTGGAGCTAGCCTGCGTTAAACTTATCACTCATGACAGTGGTTGGAATTGTGGCAAGGGAGATTTTGACATTCTTCCTGAAACAGGAAGATTAGCAGCGGCTTCTGTGATCTGGGGAGAGGACGACCCAATTAGGAGGAGGGAGCTGGAACATGCACTAAACCGACACGGTAATTACCCCTGTGACTCTTTGCTAATTTTCTGTAACTGCCAGGTCCGAGTAGCTTTGGTGTTTAACATTCTGTTCTATGAGACTGTCGATAATTTTCAACCCTGAGTTTAGAGTTAGAAAATTGTTAAATTTCAGGAATTTATTTGTAATCATTTTTGTAAAAATATATATAGTTTTAATTGACCAAAGAAGTGCCAGCATGAAGATCGAAATATCAAAACAAATTATTAACATAAAATTATTTTTGTTAAAGTAAATTGTTTTCTTATTTTTATAACAAAATGGTATTATGAATATATTATAGTTCACCTAAAATAATTAATATCTCGAAATATTCATACAACATATAAAATATATGTTACACATATGTATAAAAAATTGTTTGCATTTACTTACGAAGCTTTCATCCTTTTCGAACACCTTCCTCTTACAACTATGAAGTTATCGGAGGATAAACACCTGGGAGTGAACTTCGACTTATAAGGATGAAAGGTGACAAGAAATTTGTTATATAGATGTGTAAAATATATTTTATATGTGAACAGATCAATAAAGGTTTTCTATTGCTTTATTTATCGTAATTGTTAAGATAAGGCCGACCTCCTAGTCTAGTGGCTAGCGTTGCTGCCTCACACCCAGAGGTCCCGGGTTCGAATCCTGGCATGGGCTTGGGCTTGGATGTTTGTTAAGATTGATGGAGAGTCGATACGCTGACCACGTATCTCACCATATTCGGAATGTGTCATGTATGACAGTCCGCAGTCGTCCTGGTAGGCCAAGGCCCGAATGCGGGCTAGAATTCCATAGGAAGAAGAATAGTTAAGAGAAAGTAATGAGTCTACAGTAACAATCTTGGTTGTGTTGGAATGGCCCACAATACCAAAGAAAAAGCGAGCGCTGTTCCTCGTGGAATACATAATTTGCTCTTTTGATAGGTACACCTGGACTGTAGTTCCGTTGCGGTTTTCTCCCTCGTCCCGATAGTAGCCTGCGCGATCGCTGCGTGGAACTGATGACCGCGGGCAAAACAAAGGCTCTTGTTTCGACGTTGTGCACGCACGTACGCCCACGAAAGACAGCCAGGTCCGCCCCCGCCACTGCGAGGGAGACTAAAAGCGAATTACAAATTCCCTCCCCCCACCCATCCAACTGCGAGCCGAGGGGTTCCGATGTGCAGCAGCACGAATATTTTATCATCTCCCTTGAAACATGTCCCATCCCGACCATCAAAATGGTTAATAATTTAGTGTGCAAATTTTAAGTAGGAGGCCTGTGGAAAATGCCCCTTCCTAACACGATTACCTTCTGCCGGTGCCCCACTGAAAAACATACACACACACACTTCGTTCCAAACGCACTTTAAAAACTATATTTATATAATTTGTTAGCCCCATTAGACTGCTTAGCGAGTGCATAAAATGTAGGCCGCCAGACTCTATTAGAAATGCAAACCGGATTAGAGTCGGTCGGAAACCCTTTGGGCCATAACGACGGGATGTTTTTCAAAGTAGAAGGGTTATGCGAGTTTAGAAGGCAGTTGTTTATTTATTTAGAGCTGCGCTGCTTGACTTATCTTCTTAACGGCCTCTCGGAATTTTGAAGCCGCGGAGTTAAGTGCAGTAATGGAGTTTGAGGCGATTCCTTCCGGCGTCCTCCGGACTCTTACAAGTCACATTTATATATAAAAAATATGTCAATTAAAACAGATATTTCAATTTTTTCTATTCTAACTATTACATACATAAAGCCCTGTACATGAAGAATATTTTTATATTTTGCAAATTATTGGGGTGTAAAACGAGTATCAGTCTTACTTACAAATTAAAGAGACTGACAAATGTTTTCAGGAGAAGTTGCATTGTACCTTCATGTGATGCCTTCTACTTAAAATTAATTATTCGTAAGAGCCCGCGTTCAAGAAGCTGCGGACAACCCTTGGAGACGAGAATGTATGAATTTTGTTGCATTAGGCCGTAGACGGTTATATATTTTATTAATTGCTTAGGTCCTCGCTCGAGTTAAATAGGATTCGTCTTAAATGAAATCTATACCAATAAATAAAATTGAAGTGTCTGTCTGTCCGTCCGTATGTTTGTCTCGAATAGGCTCCAAAACAGCTCAACGGATTGCAATGAAAATTTGAGGGTTTAAAAACAGGAAATTTAATTTAAATATTCGTGCATATTTAATTTTGATAAAGATATTAATATATTATAAATATTAATTATACGGGAATGTTTCTTGGCAAACGTGCGTTTGAATCTATAAAAAGTGAATTCTCCGAAATGGCATGACGGATTTCAATGAAAATTTCAGGGATTTAAACAATATTATTATTTAAATTTTCGTGTATGTTTCATTTTGATATCTTTCAAAGTGCCGAAGTTATTAATGTAAATATTTATAAAGAGAGAGGGGGAGGAATAGAGGGCGAGCATTCTCACTCCATCTATTGTCACGAGGGCAAAATAAAAAGAGCTATTTTCGCGCAAACGATGCCGTGGGTACAGATAGTTACAAATATGCTTGCTAGATACTGTGATACTTTTAACCTAGATCACAGACTTCGTTTATAAGTAAAATAATTAGAAGAAACACTGTATTGTTCGGGAGGTTTATCCAGTCATGTGTCAACGCAATAACCAGTGGGCAACTCAGCCCATATTGTAGTGTGGGTAAAGAGGAGCTCACTTTAACTGCAATTTTTGTAAACGCAACTTCGTAGAGTAAAACCAAATCTGAAATATATTGCTGTCAGTCCAGGATATGTTGTACGTCAACAAACTTAGCCGTAAAATATAATAGACCATAAGTATAGGATCTGTTAAAAAGACGTCATCGCAGTCCACATCCCGTTCGCTGGAATAGAATTAATGTTTTTAACGATGCTAGTAGCGTCCCGACTGCGCATCTCAACATGCCGTTATGAATTGTATTTATCGTAAAAAATTTAATAGCCAAAACAGTATACAATCAAAGGCAAACAATTGTAAATTAACGTCAGTCATATTATAACATAAGTTTTTGACTTTTACGCTCATAGGTATTTGTTTATAATATATATATATATAATATTAAGATACTGCATACTGTTTGTCTATACTATGTAGAAACATTATAAAAAATACTGTACAATGAGGATTAAAATATAAAAATTACAAATTAGTTAATAGCTTTAAACACAATAAAATGACGGCGGAACAGAGGATACGGACTTGGTATTCCTAGGAGTACAGTTTCATATTTATAAGGTATGCTATACAAACAATTATTTAAATAAAATAAGTGTGGACTTAAAGACTATATATATATATACGGATGAACCCAAAATACGACAAACACAAATGATGGAAGAGGCGCTTCTCTTAGGTGAACGATAGAAGTCTGTGATAACTCAATTCCACATAAGAAACAAGCAAAGTAAAGAACAGAAAAACATTTGATTATTGTTTATTTAATATAATTACGACGTTTCCTCCATATTTGTGAACTTCATCAGGGAAATTTTTAAATCGATAAAAATGTCACAATTGTGGACGGAGTTCACGCCTATTTAATAATAATTTTTTTGCAGACATATTGGCTGTTCTTTGTGTTTATTAAACCCTTTCCTGATTGAAATAAATAAAAATTATCTGGCTGGGATTTACTTTTTTGTCACGCCATCTTAGACAGGTTCACTGAATCTTAGACCCAAGTTACTAAATCTCCCTTTTCTCTATTATCGAAATGTCATGACCGGAATCTGTGGTTATAATGTCTCATCACTATTTTTCTCGTATTTAATTCCCCTTTCTTTGGGTAGCATGCTACATGAGGATGATCCTCAAAACAGGAAACTCCCCTTTAATAGCCTAGGAAATGAATGGGAAAAGTAGAGCAAGGTAGCCAAAGATTAACTAGGGTCCCCAGACTATAGTTTAAGGATCCTACCGGTGATTCACCTAATAGATATGCATGGAAAACCCTAGAAAACCTGCATCAAGTAGGTCGGGTATTGGATACTATTCTCGAGCCCATCCGAATGAAGGGAGACGAGTTTGCTGTGGGGTTGCAGCATTCCCTTCTCCATGTCTCCACGGTTTCAGGAGGCAGTTGGCCAACAGTCCAATGGGATCAGCGGACAACTCTTGTCATATGCCCAAGGAAATCCTCTTCACTGATAGTAATTTTTAGGGGGGAGGTGTTAACAGGCTACATGACGGTGATCAAAAATAACTCCCCTTTAATAGCAAAGGAAGGGAATTGAAAACGGGGGATGCGGCAGGTATAGCAAGGTAGCCAAGGGTTGAGTAGGGCCCCCGGACTATATTACGGCCAAAATGTATTACGTTAGATTCCAATTGTCTGTATGAATAAAATAAAAATACTTGTTTTATCTGTGAAGCGTTAAGCGTTATTTTAATTACTGTATTTCATTTATTTTTTTCTTTCGTTTCCTGGGAACTTTATTAAGTTTGGCTTCGTAATACTTATCTTAGTTACAGTAATAATTTAAATTCGTAGTTGTGAATAAGGAAGGCTTCCGCCGTTCACTGTCCTGCGTAATATACTGAATCACGGTACTCTTTCATTTTTTATGTTTTTTTAATAAAGGGCATTAAGGTCTTGAAAATAATGGCGCATAATCAGCATTAAAATAATATTTCATTTTTTTCTGCATATAGCTATAGGCAAGGTAACGTTAAAATGATTTCGAACATGATTTTTAAATGAGTATTTATTTATAACTGACTTCTATTATTTAGTGAAATACAATAAAGTAAGAAATGTTCCATAAAATAATGAAAAAAATTAATTAAAGAAAAAGACGGCCAATAAGTCAGCAAATAATTTTATTACTATTTAATTATTACAAATACTCCCGTCGCGACAACAAATTCCTCTAATGTAAATAGTTTGTCCATTTAATAACTTACCTGAAGAAACTCACAAAGTTGGATGAAAGGTATTAATTGTATTAATTAAATAGTTATAAAATTATTTGCTGACTTATACGTCGTGTTTTTATTTATTTTAAAATTACAGTAAAAACTTATGATTGAAAAAAGTAATTAAATTTACAAACATAGTTTTCTGACTTTAAGTTTACAATACCCGAATTCTTCACATGTAAATACTTCGATACGTTTAATAATATTTTCGGCCGAAGGAGTCAAGATGTAAATTATGCTAAATTTGTCAATTTTGAACCATGTTTATACATAAAACATTTTAATATAGAACCATTTTTAATCAAATGTAACATTATGTTTGTAGTGTGCCTGAGGACTCTCAAAAGGGAGACGAAACGTCGTATTTATGTTAATTAAATAGTAATGAATATATATGCTGACTTATTGGCCGTCATTTCATTTATTTTAAAAATTAATATAGTAGTGGAAAGGCGGCGACAAATTCAGAGACACATATATTGGAATTGATTACGTATTTTTATAATTGTAAACTAGAAAAAGGCTAAGGGGCAGCAAAATGGACGAGAAAAAGAAATGGCAAAAATTGTCCTACGATAAAATATTTTGATTTTATTAATAAATCGACAGGTTTTTACAATCTCAACATGTGTTGTCATATTTTCTGGCATCACCAATTTAGTCTTTACTGATCCTCATATAATTTAAATTATGTTTGGGCTACTGAAAACTGAAAACAGTAATTTTACGATGCGTCAACGCACCGTCAGCTGCTGCGTGATCTATGCCGGTGCTCGACTTCCGATGAACGAAATGCAGCCAATTTTCCCGTCAAGGGACAAAGAAAACGTTGGTCTGGCGGAGTGTGCGTCTTGGTCGACGGCGACGCTCAGTCGATACAGCGCCGTGCTCGGTGACGTCACCAATATGGCGGGGAGGCGACTTCCGCTCATTCTTACGAGCCAATAACAGTTCACAAAGTTGATGTCATTCAGATGGGATGATCCGCAGAAAATTGTTCCAATTCCGCTACCCTATGCACGGGAACTAAACAAGGACGACTTCCCTACTCTTGGATTCTAATGAAAAGGCATCCTCAACAACGTAATATCTTATTTACTCAAAGCGCACTGTTGACCGCCAAAATGTATTTTACATTTTTTAAATTGTTGTGCGATCCCCACAGTTGGAAATGTAATATTTATACGAATTTTATATTTATTTTTTATAACAATTATTGTGGAGAAATATCTATTAATGGAAAAATAAATTAACTTAAATGAGTGACCGACAACCAGTAGCTTCGCCGATATCAAGGTCAAATTTTTTGTCGTCCAACTCCTAGCTGCTCCAGATCCGTTTAGTCCACCTTCACCATTTTGATACATTCTGTATTGCAATGCATTGCATAAACACATTACAACAACTCTGAATAATGTGTGAAGTGTATTTCTGCAACTAAATAAGCTTTATCGGGTGAAATTTAAACGAAGAAAAATGATTATTAAGCTTCGAAAAGCGTAATTTAAATTCAATGTAATACAATTCTCGGGATATTGAGCAAAAATATAATATAATGATAGGCACATGAGGTAGGCATAAACCGGTAGTTTTGATCTTACTGATTTAACTACAATTTGGTGTGCAAGCCTGATCCCATTCCTTCTAACAAAAGCATTTTTACTGAGAACTTTCATATTTTGGCATAAATACGGCATTAATTAGCAAAGTATCACCTTTCATAAAAATCTTAATATGCTGGTTGGAAAATAAAACTTTAACTAGAAGCACGTTATGTGAAGACGTGGAAGTCGGTAAGTTTCAAACCGAAAATACGGAATTTACTAGTAAAGTATGTACGTTACACAGGAAAATGATGGCGTTGAGAGTAATAACTGGACCCTAGTTACAGGAAACTTGAGTGAATTTAGGAAGCAAGAATGGACTATTGAAATGAATGGGCAATATAAAAACGGGATTTCAAGGAGAGATTTTCTAAATAAAATAAATTTATGAGTCCATAAAATTATATCTGAAAGGAATGAACTATTACTGCACACAGGAGGTGATTCGTATGTATATAATTAGTGCTGTAACGCAAACCTCTTAGGAATTCGCAAGTTACACAACGGGATTTGCCCAACTCAGACAGCGGCAGAAAAATATTAAATAATGGGTTCAAATTTCCAGAAGATAGCAAACATTTCCACTTAAATATATGCGAGATTTTCGAAACTATACTACAAATATGTATATGGATTTAGACACGTGGCTAGACGCAAGTTGTTCTCTAGAGAAGGAAAGCTTCCGGGGACATTTTCAAAAGTTAAGTAATTAAATTACCGTAAACAAATATACTGTAAAGCAATTATTAATGTGAGAAATTCATATTTCTGTTAATTGTGTATTCTATCAAAATTAAATTAATGCAAAATTCGCAAATGAAAATGAGATGAACACAGTTAACGTAAACAAACACAAAGTTTACAATCATAAATGAATTAAGAAATAAACGAATCTAGAACAAATTAAGAGGCAAATTGACTTTTAACCGTAGTTAACAAAAAATTAGGATTCATAGACCATAATTTTCTCCGTCGATTGACTAAGAAATTTCACAGAAATTAATAAAAAGTCTGTGCAAAAATATGCGAACGGGATGTGACGTCAGTGACACAAATTATTGATGGTGTGGAAAATCTTCTAGAAAGGATTTCGGCTATATTACATATTATTTAGTATATAATGATAAAGTACATCCGTTTATCGACTTGACAATGGGGATGACAGTTTATGAAATTAATAATTAAAACAAGGGGAAAATGGAATAAGGTTACGCAATAAACAGGAATAAATAGATTAAAACAGTGGTACTGCGTTAGAAAAGTAATACAGAATTAAAGTAACAGATAAAGAAAAAATAACCACTTAAAACAGTCTCACAAATTTATTAGTTAACAGGTTGAAAGCTTTCGCCATTTGTCATTCTGTAAGATTAAAGTGAAAACATTTGTAGTAATTACATGAAATAAAAATTCTTAGGTCATCAAGATTGAAACATGTAGTTGTTTTTAAATTATAGTTGGTTGTTTTACTAATTTTTTGTCTGTTTTTGGCCTCATTTAAACATCAATTCATAACGATTATTTATCATTGTATCCTGTCGACTCATCGATGACTTGTGTAATAATACAATAATAGGAAAAATAAAAAGTTCTAATGCAGAAGCTGCAAAATAATTATGACAATTTTAATTTGGTAATCAAGAATTGAAATTGTTTTATTTATTTATTTTTAAACTTTTTATTCATACATATGGGAGTACAGTACACACTGAGTTTCCTTCAGGTTGAAGGTAAAACTTGGTCCAGTCCATCAACTAAATGAAAAATTTATTATCTAAGAGGTTATTTGAAAGAAGTGCATGTAGGGCAATGAAGTTTAATCGGAGAAATTCACAGTCACTAGGTGAATGAAAGTTAAGTCTGGCGTTAAAGGTCGATAATACCTCTTTAGCTTCAATCTTCCCTTTTCATGGGCGGAGCTTCCGGAATTGATGCAATAATAGGGTTGTTATATCTTCATACAGTCTTGGAGTTTCGTTATTTTACTATACCATCAAAAGTAACGTCAAGTCCAACATAATAATTTAGAAAAACAGAGATTTATTCAGAGCTGTTGAAGACGTTGCCGAAATCTTATGCCTTAAAATAATTTAAGTAAAAGTCGTTAAACAGAACGCTTTGAAATAATGATGTTTCGTTCTACAATGCCGTACTTTTCATTTGTGAAAACTTTGAGGGCCGTTGTTATTAAAGGATTGGCAAGCATTTATTTGATTAATTGGAAAAAGAAGCAATATATGGTGCATAAAAGCAACGTGGTAATTTGAGATGGTCTGAGTTGTAGTGTTTATTGTAGTTTGATATGGGCGGGGATCGAACACCGCCAGCCCGGAGGCTGCTACAATCCCATCAAACGGATCCCCTAACTCAATTAGCTTCCCCATCAGGCGGCAAGAGTCAGCCTCCCGCCCCCGCGCCCTCTCGCAGCCGCCCCCGCCCCCACCTCCTCGCAATTACCACTCTTTAACGAGCTGCGACAAGACGCGCTCGTCGTCAAAACATAGTCACAGTCCAAAACACGGTACGAGTCTGTCTTAAATTGTTTCAAAATCCATTAGTAAAACCGGAATTCTTATCTTCCTTCAGAGTGAGAGAAAGAAAGGTAAGGTATTTATACTGAGCAAATTCGTAACGTAAATTTTGATAATTCAACGTCGTACAGGATTATCGTTGTCTGTGTGAAAGAGATATTTTATTAACTTTCCACTAACTGTAGAAATGTAAGCTTAAAGAATGAATCTGAAAGGGAAACATGGATAACAGTTATCACGGATAATCTTCTAATAGGTCTCGGAATGAAAGCTGGATGGGTCCTGTGACCCGAAAGAATTATTTATAAAATGTTTAAAACCATGAACGACAGTAAATAATTAGTCATTATTCCAGTGAAAAATTCCCTGGATAACTTTTAATTGATATTTAAGTTCGACAGCTATTTAAGGTCGAGTTAAGCAAACACTAGGAAACTTTTGTAGTAAAGAAACACCAAAAGAAACTGGATAAGTCTACTTCTGTTTCTACTGAGGCATTTTGGACATTGGCATACGCGGATGACATATTTTTATTGGCAACACGTTGTCGGTGCAGCGACCCCCTTCAGTCTTAACCACAAACTAATAGTTCAGAATTAAGAAACTGTAATAATTTTTATTAGCACACGTTAATATTTGTCCCCTGATCCCACTGGATCAGTCGGCCAGCTACCTCCCAAACCTTGTAAAGGCGCGGAAAAGGGGAATGCTGCGACTCCACAGCAAACTCTTCTCCAGTTATTCCGAAGAACCTAAGACAAGTACCCTAGAGCCCGATCTACCTAATGCAGGTTTTCTAGGTTTTTCATTTCATGTCTTTCGGGTGAATCACCGGGTATGGTCCTTACATTATAATCCCGCTGCTCTAGTCAACCCTTGGCAACATTGCTTTACCTTCCACATCCTACCATTTAAATTCTCTTCCTATGTTATTAAAGGGGAGTTACCTGTTTCAGGATCATCCTCATCTAGTATGTTACTCAAAAAAAATAACCCCCTGGCATGGGATGAGGATGTGGAAGAGTTCTGTAAAGTCCGTCAGGGCTGATTTCCTCCTATCCCCTTGACCCCAAGCCAAGATTTTTAATTAAATCTCCCACAAGCTAAGACGACCTTGAGAAGTTTGCATGGGGATCACATACCTTCGGTGTCCGACAAGAGTGACTCGCTGATCCTATTGGACCAGGCGGCCAGCTGCCCTTCAAATTTGATCAAGGCGTGGAGGCGGGTTTTTTGCGTTCCCACAACAATCTAGTCATCAGAAGGGCACGGGAGTGGTACCCAATAACACGGCCTACCTGATGCAGGTTCTAGGGGTTCCCCTGCATCTCTTTTAGGTGTAATACCGGGTAGGATCCTTAAACTGTAGCCCGGAGGCTCTAGTCAACCCTTGGCTACCTTGCTCTACCTTCCACATCCCCCTTATGCTATTCAAGGGAAGCTGTCAGTTTATGGGTCACCCTCATGTAGACTGTTACCCAGAAAAATCCTTTCGTATAATAATAATACTTTTAGTCAGTAATTGATTATTGGGGGAATTTCTGCCAACGATTGGGAACAATATTTCTAGTAAATAAACATTTGCAATGTAGAAAAAAATCAGCTTTCGAATATCATTTTATATTAACTTGGGAAGGTATGCTCCTCATTAAGGGTGAAATTATAAAACTGTTACCTCTCTAGTCACATTGCACCCCTACTTGGTTCTTAAGTGAAGGCAAGTTGCAACCCGGGGTTTTAGTCAGCGAATATTTAGATTTAATAAATCTATAAGCAACTCTGTTCGTTTCGGTCGGTTTAATAAAGGTAAATTAAAGTGAGAAAATAATTTTTGCATACAACAACTTTATGTGTAAGGTTACTTTTACAAGGATAATGGTTTTATTGCATTCTCACAGTCCAGACAGGCCCTTATAAAATGGAAGAGTGATTCAAAGGAGATCAGCATAACGAATAACAGGGGAAAACTGGGACGAAAACTACATAACTTCAGGGAACATAGTACTTCTCAGATGTTTCAGTAATTAATAACTCACAATAATTAACAACTTAACTGATAATGAGAAGAATTTCAACCAAGTAAATAAAGAGTTACAGTATTTATTATACCTTTAGGAAATGATAAAATAAAATTCATGAATGCTCTGCTAATATCACTTCATAGTATGGATTTATTATAAACTTTTCTCGTTCACATATTAATTAATTTAATTTAAGGCCTACGAGTAGTTTATACTTAAAGTCAACACGCAAAGAAACAATCACTCCTTTAATATAATGGATCTGATAATACAACATGAAATATTCCGCACACTTCAGATAAAAATATATAGATTTTAACCGACGTGTGTGGTGAACACGTGTGTAGAACCCTTAAGTCTGTATATAAAATTACTCCGTCCCACTTCTGTGCCTTTTAAAACGTTCTACGAGTGCTATTATAAAAATTGTAGTCATTATTTCTGAAAAATTCTGTTCACTAATTAGCAATGAAGGGGGAAAATAATACTTACTTTACATCGATGCTTAGTGAACGTATTGGATCTTCTAAGATGATATAAATAACAAAAAATTTGTTCCTCTTTTTATAATTTTTATGATATTATTTTATTTATTTTAGCTTTATGTATTTTAAGTGGACTATAATTATAAAATTGGTATATAGATGATTGGTTTATTTTCAGTTACTTTCGTGATCCTCATAATTTTTACTCGTAAGGACTAATGACGGTAAACTGTAAAACATCTCAATTCTACGTCTGTAGAATATTTTAATTTGGTATTAACTATTCTCTGGAATAAATAAAAATACAGCCATTTTTTTCAGTAAAAAATTAATTTAATATAATTTCTACGTTTCGTTCGCCTTTGTAGGCTTCATCAGGTAACTATACAAAATAATTGAAAAACAATATTACTTTTTAATACATAATATTTCCAGTCTTACATTTTTATATAGTCCACGACCCAAAATTATTGACTATTGTTAATTTAAAAATGTAAATCCGTTAAAGTACGACGTCTTTCCCGGTAAACGGCAGGTATAAATTTCTCTCAGGTTTCCAACCGAGTCAAAGAGATTATCAGTGACGTTTCAATGGCTTGCTCTGTCGTCAGGAAGATAGCAGAGCAAGCCATTGAAACGTCACTGATAATCTCTTTGACCCGGTTGGAAACTCGAGAGGAATTTATACATGTAAACCCGTTATTTTTATTTTTAAATAATTGAAAATTATACAATATATTTTTAGGAAATATTATGCATTGAAAATTAATATTGATTTTAATTTCTTTGTATAATTTCCAAGAATGACGAAACGTTTTAATTATATTGCATAAGTATATTAGTGTTTTGCTGACAACATTGGATGTATTTTTTATTTTTCATACTTAATGTCAGACAATTTATTTTTTATTTATCTGGAATATTACAGTGCAGACCTGTGTGCATTATTTTGAAAAATAAGTCATTAAATATATTTATACACAGTGAGTGTTTTATGACAATTTTAAATTTGTAAAGTGTGGAACCTTTGGTTGTGTAAGACAATCTTAGAAGAAAAAGGAGGGCGCCATATGCTTGTTGTGATTCTTTGAATGATAAACAGTAACAACATAAAATACTGGAAGCAGTTGTAAGTTATTTAATAAATTAATAATTAATTAAGATTATAATACATGTATGATTAAAATTATTTTGGCTTTAACTTCCAACATTAATGTCATTTCTTAGTTGTTTTTCTTGTTCATTTCCGGGTCGAAATCTCTTAATGGTCGAAATACATTATTGACTATAAGTGTTTTTGGGGACTAAATAATAACTCTTTTCGCATAAAATATGTTCGTATGAAACAGGCTTTGCTAGCTTCAGTTTCGGAAATTATTTATTTATTGTAAACACCACAGCAGTCACTTAAATTGGGGTTCCATAGAAAAGTATTTTGTGCCCTACACTCTTTAATTTATATATATATATATTAATAAGACAGAGTTATTGATTTAAATATTTATAAGTCATATTGGATCAAAATTTGAAAATGGATTGTCATATAAGTTTTGTAGGCAGTAAGATAAGTAGGTTATTATTTTTATATACAGTAAGAAAAATTTTAACTAGGCAATCCAAAACAGTAATTTATAATTGAATTATACTTCCAATTTTCAATTATTGTTGTAGTGTGTTGTACGGGATATCTAATAAATGTATAGAAAGACTAAACAAGTTGCAAAGTAGGGCATTAAGAATATTTAAAAAATATTAGCACAGTGATGTTAAGAGAAATGAATTGGATTTGTTTCAAGGACTTTATAAATTTACACACCATGATATTTTTGTACAAATGTATCAATAATTTGAAACCATCCTATTTTAATAATTACTTAGCTTATAAGTATAATAGAAACAATGTTAGAATTAAAGTAGAATTAAACATAAATAGGGCTATATTAGATTTAAAACAACACAGTATATTTGTTAAAGGCATAAAGAAAATAACGAATTAAGAATAGAAATTAGGGAATGTTAGAAAATTCAAGTATTGTTTATTTAAACATTTGAGTTTTGAAATGTGAACTGTAGTAGTCAGTAGCATTTCTTTGCTAAATAAATTATTTGTTATTGTTAAATTCAGCAAATGATTTAATTTGCGATCTGAAATTAAAGTCAGTTTTGGCAAATACTCCCAGACTCTCAGAATAATTACAAGTTAGTATTTTTTTAATATTAGCAATCAGAATTATAATTACGGGAAACTCTTGTTGGACCATAAAATATAATTCTAGTGACACGAACATACTCACTGTAATAACCGAGGCTTTCACAAATGGAAAACCAGAAGCGTTAGTGGGGTCAGGGAAGAAAAACGCAAAGCAATATGAATCTGAAACCAGAGTAGTTGTAGAGATTGGTGCAGCAACTAGTCCGTAGAAAGCAAATTATTTGCCGTTAATGAACGTGGCGGAGCCGAGACCTTGATGTCAGCTGTACAGAACAGATTGCTTATTCATGACGTCGTCGCCTGGAACTTGGCGAGAAATTCCAGACTCCACAATAGTTAACCAAGCCTTGGTACTCAGAGAATGTGGTCCTTATATGAATTAACTCCAACTTTCCAAAGCTCACAGCGACTTTCTTTCACGGACTTGTCTCAAATAGCTCAATAAATTACTAGTCCAAAATTCTAATTAAGAGCCAGCGCCCAATAATATTACACACAAACTTTTTAATCACCAGTTGTTTCCTATCTGACACACTGTAATAACGTTTCAGCTTTAAAATAAAATGCGTTAGCTAACTCAGTTGCATACAAATAACATATTTTCCAGGGCATAAAATCAAATATAAATTATTTTTTATTGGTAACTATGTACTGGATAGTGTTCAGTTAATTTTGAAAGTTAACAGAAGAGGAGAAGTTGATAATGTGGAATGGTTTTTATGTTTTAAAATTTATAAATATATTAAAGAATTTAGAGTATATATTTAAATGGTTGGGCGCCAATAAATCTCAACTTTGCCATTAATATGTTTTCTATTAACAAATGTAAAATATTAAAAATATTACCATTTTTAGAAATTAATTAATTTAATGAATTTTATTTGCCCATCTGAGACCGACCAAAGAAATAACACAGCAAATGACTTTATTAAATTTAATCTGCTTTACTCGGGGCTGTATGACGTGTTTATACGCATAGCAGAGAGAAAGATTATTGCCTTCTTTTTCTACTTTGCATTCATCCTCCCCTAGTTTCCTGGTCGGCATGTGAAGCAAGCAGGCCTCTGTGTTGTTCAGGAAACGTGCCTCCGCTTTCTATTCCTCATGACGCATGCAGTAAGATCGTCGCCCCTCTCAGATTCCTAGAAGCTAGCCAGTCCGACTTCCCGTTTCGCTAGCTCCTCTCTGGCTACTTTTCACCTCCGACTCATATTCTCTTTCTCCGACTCCCTTTTCTGACTGTCTTTTTCGACCTCCTTTCCACCTCGCACTCACCTGTCCTAAAACTTCATTGGTCCAACCAAATTTCTCGGCGGTTTCTCACCAATGGGGTTTGCGTCCCTACCTCACCCCTTGAAAATTTAAATTTCAGGAGGAGCTATCCGCTACCCCGGGTCAACCCTGGCTTTCCATCAAGTCGCCAAAGTTGGTTTGAACAAAGCGCCCATCTCACAGACGCCGAGATTTATAGCTTTGTTTTACTTCCCAGGTTTAACCCAAGAGTGGTTCATCACGAACATCCCACAATCTGTTCTCTATGGAAACTTCGTACAGAATGCTTAACATTGTAAATTAATTAACATAAATAAAGTAAAATATGCAACGAAAATTTATACGCGTCACAATAATAAAAGTATTCAAAGATTAGTGTTTAGTAATTAAATCCAACAATCTTATGAACAGGTACAATTGAGCTTTATTTTAAAAATTGATGTTCAATAAAACTATGGTTAAAATAAATAATATATTGATTACTGTATGCTCAGAAAATATTATTCATAATTGGTTATTTATTACTGAACTAGCCTACACTAGAAGTACATCACTAAAACTGAGCGTCCCTTCCTGAACGCAACATGCAAACAACTAATTGTAATGTTATTCCTGTATTATTATCATTCATGTAGAATGAAAGTGATTCGAGTGAAAGTTGCCAGTTGAGGAAGAAGAAGAAAAGTTTTATCTTTGCAAAGCAGAGAGAGAAAGTGGAGGAACGTGTAAAAGTATAGGAGTCATAATGTTGTCTGAAGTAAATGGGTGATTGACATTGAATCTTCCTCTAAATTCGCGAGCCAGTTAAGGAAAGTTTATTTATTATTATTAACAGTTAGTGATTAAAGTTTACAAGATATGTAATCTGAACTTTATTTCGCTGGATGTTTAATAAATGTTTAACAATGCAATGTACACATGGATTCATCTCCAATTAATAAAGTAATAAGTAGTTAGTATTAATTTAAGTCGGCTATTTGCATTTACCAAAAAGCATAATTACGAATTAATATGATTCCTTGAGTAACGAGAGATTATACTGATTATATCTTTCATTAAATTACTAATAATACGTTGAGATTAAATTTTTGCATTCATTAAATGTTTAACAATGCAATGTACACCCATTACTACTGGATACTCTTATTAAAGATTTTTGAGATTGAGAATTGGTGAATGTTGGTTATGAAACGCTTGATGACGCAAGCGATAAATGACACGTCTCAATCTAAGAGTACTTGGTTTCACATTTCTAAAGTAAACTAAGCCTGCGACTTAATCATAACAGAATTGATCATGATTATATAAGAGATGAACATCTATCAGCGAAATGTTACAGCATAGTTTAGTGTTTTAAACGACTCTGGTTGACTGTGATGATAAAATATTTCATTACAGAATCTGCTGTTCGATTCACTTGAATCCAGTATTTTTATTTTATAAATATTCTGAAAAATGCTGTATTAATTTTACAAAATTTTATGGGTCGCTAGTTAAAAAAATTATGATGCACGGCCATTTTAATTCTGAAACAGCAGATAATTACAGTAGCACATTTTTCAAGTCACGGATTCAGTTTTTACCGAGGATGATGATAATTTTTCAGATTTTTTATAAAATTGTTATTTACATGTTTATTTCCTTTTTTAGGAATCCCAATTTTATTTAGCTTTACAGTTAAAGCTAAATTGATTATACTTTCAGTATATGATTTAGTTTACACGATGATTTTTTATAAATTTATTGAAGATAACTTTTATCCCAAGATAATAGTTGTTTTGACGTGAAATACAGTATTTATTCATCGAATAAATAATTGAAATGAATACTTGAAAGAATTGTTATGTCCAGTGACATTGAATTTAAAATAGAGAGGAAAGACCGAGAAATATAAGTAGGGATGTACATAATATTAGTTATTAATATTGGTTTAGATTTACAGTGGCGGTGAATTTTATCACAGAATACATATAAAAGCGGTGGGCAGAATGATTGATAATATTTTTAAAATAAAAAAAAGGTAAACGGAAGGCAAGTCAAAATGTGAGATGGGTATCGACGTCAGAGCCTCCGCTCGTCCACCAGATATGGCAATTCGTTTCGGTAATCTAACTAGTCTGTGGGTTGCTGTCCGTTACATTGCAAGCTCCAATTAAAACAAGTAATTAATACGAACTCATCTCCGGTGGAAGAAAATGCCATTACGCCCAATTACCATTGACAATTCATACGCGCCGTTGTACGGGAAAAATCGTGCGCATATCGGATGGGATCGTATCGGATTCCAGTCCGACCAACTGGAGGCAGAGTTTATTGGAAAGACTGGGCGGCCATTTGTTGTGGTCGAAGAGCTTATTACCCGGGCCCCGGGTTCGATAGCGGTTCACAATGCAATTGCGTTACTCCCTGCCACCTCCAAACACGCTCCCATCTTTGACAGAAAATAATTCACGCAGGGCACACAGCGTCATGCAATCAAATAGCAATCTATTGAATTCTTCAGGTTCTTTAAAAAAATAATTGGATGTTAAAATCCAATTGTGTCTGCTGCTGTTTCTCATTTAACTTTGGTCGCTACTGTTAAGAATATAACCGATCAGTCATAATATTGTTTGTTTATATGTTTATCCCAGAAAAAGTTATTTTATGTGACATGACTACAGGTAAACTTCTTTAACGAAAAAATATATGATAATCAAGTTCACTTCTCGTAAAACGTTTAAGGCCGAACAGTGTTGTAAGAGTTTTTCAATAATCATAATTTTGGAAGCCATGTCTTCAAAGAAAACTAGAGAAAAAATCCAAATTAGAAACAAATTCAGCCAAAATCAGTAAATAATAGTTTGTTAAAAATGTCCTACATAACGTGTATGCTCCAAAGCAGCTGTATTCGTCAACTCTTAATAGAAAAATATTAATTACGTGTAATATCATAAAACAATTCCTACATACTTTATTCTTTAAATTTAATTAGTAACGACTTTTCGACAAATTTTTATGCCTTCTTCAGGTTTTCTTCCTATAGAGGAAAATTTACAGCAAATTAAACCAAGAAGGTAAACGGAAGGCAAATCAAAATGTGAGATGGGTATCGACGTCAGAGCCTCCGCTCGTCCACCAGGTATGGCAATTCGTTTCGGTAATCTAACTAGTCTGTGGATTGTCAATGGTAACAGTAACAGTATTAAAACATGACAATATAACTGTTGTGGTAAGTTTGAATAAGTTTAGGTATACATTTTATAATTTTTCTGGTTTAATTTGCAGTAAATATTACCTCTATACAACGAAAACCAGAAAAAGGCATACAAATATGCCGAAACGTTATTACTTATTAAATTTAATGAATAAAGTCTGTATAAAGTCGTTAGGTGTAATGTTGTTAGTTGTTTGGAATTCTCATCTATAGTTGTTTCTTCAGGCTTTCCACGTTATCAAAAAGTTATTAAATTATAATTTTTTTAAATGGTTTAGTATTCCACTATTATTAAATAAAACTAATTTTGAAAAAAACACACGTAACCTACTATTCTAGACAATTCCCAATTGTATCGTCAGTTTTTCCCATTGACGACAAACTTATTAAATTATAATGATTATAAAAATCATACCTGGTGTTTCTTATCACCCTTCAATATTTCCTGAAGTTCGCATCAACGGAGGATATAATTATGAAAACCAGAATTTGAGAGCATAATAATGGATCGTGGTTCCGTGAAACTCCTGAGACCTATCTGATGTAACCCTCCATGCTAACCTATCTTGCGCAAGCATTTTCATTTCCTTATAACTAGTACAAACCACATCTTCCCTAATCTGATAAGCTCATTCCATCCTTGGCCTCCCTCGTCTGTTCTTCCCGAACACACATCCTTCTAATGCTAATTTTACAAGACCCTCGTGTCTGAAAACGTGGCCTATTAATCTATCCCTTATCTTAGTCAACGTCCTCCATATTGTTCGCTTTTCCCCTATTCTGTTTATAACTTCCTCGTTAGTTATTCTATCCACCCATCTGATTTTCAGCATTCACCTGCAGCACCACATTTCAAAGGTTTCTATTCTTTTCCTTTCCCCAACTCCTATCGCCCATGTTTCGCACGCATATAACTCCACGCTCCATACGAACAATTTTAGGAACGATTTCCTAATATTCACTCTTTATTATCCGTAAGTAATTTCCTATTTTTCGTGAAAGCCTTCCTTGCCTGTGCTATCCTACTCTTTATGTCTACTATACTCCTACAGTCCCTAATTATTACGCTTCAACCACAGCGTACCTCCTTTGTAGTGTGACGTCGCCTCTCCGCCAGCTTCTCCTTAGGACGCCTTCCTTAGCGTCGACAGTTGATCTCCTTCACATACGTCCAGAACCAAGCGTCGGTCCCAACCATTGCCCTCGTCATCTTCAAAGAGCCTCACTGCCGTGTGCAAAAGCCTCGAAATCAATTTGTAATAATTGATTTTTCTTTAGACCACGTAACGTCACTGACTGAAGTAACCACGTGGCATTTAAATATTCCGTTGCTTTCGTGGGTCTCGATCCCCACGTGACCATGTTTAAGGAATTCCCATGACATATTCCTACGAGCCCAAAAGACATTCCTATAGCAGAAAAAGGACTATTTTAGACTACTGTAACTCGGCGCTTACAATATCTCATACCCTGAACAATATGTTGAAACATACCTGTAACATGAAAAAAATGGTACATTATATAGAAAACCTTCAAATTCAGCGAGCTTCACAAAAAGATCCAATCCACTTCTATGTGATCTGTGTATAGACCATATCATCAATCAATGCCCCAAATATCACCAACACAGGGCAAAATTTACAAATCCACCATAGACTCCTATGAATATCAAAAATAAATTATTAAGTTTTTTGAGGATAGTAATATTTTTAATATAATTTTATTTTATTGTGTTTTAAATTTAATGTAATGAAGACCAATAATTTATTATTGGTTAACGAACAGAAAATGGGCATTACCTGTATTTTATTTTGTAAAATCATAATTGTAAATAATATGTAAATAAATAACAGGAAAATAATTTGTCAATAGTTGTCACAGTGGTCGCTAATGACCGGGCACTCGATGAGACCTTTATAAAAACGTTTAACAAAAAGCCATTCCAGGGTATTAGAGACGGCGCAAGGCCCCGACATGCTGACGCCAATTCCAAGTTTCCAACCCTCGCAAACGTTATATTAAGACATAAAAAGTATCAACTATCGCGTTACAGTTCTAAAGTTGGGACAAAACTGTATTTATATGTTTTTGTAACTTCATGAGTTTCAAAAGTCGAATTTATTCGTATTAGATGCAGCTTTCATGCTAACCTATATTACGCAAAACATTTTTAATTTCATATAACTACCATATTCTAACATTCTCCCTAATGTTCTTAGCGTATTCCATCCTTGTCCTCCCTTTTCTTTTCTTACCCCACACACTTCCCTCTAATGCTAATTTTACAAGACCCTCGTGTATCAAATCGTGGCTGTCCCTTCTCTAGGTCAACGTCCTCCATCTTGCTCATACTTCCCCTATTTTGCTTAGAACTTCCTCGTTAGCGATTCTATCCACCCATCTGCTTTTTCTCATTCTCCTACAGCACCACATTTTAAAGGCTTGTATTCTTTTCCTTTCTGCATATCCTACCGTCCGCGTTTCGCACCCATATAACGCCACACTCCATATGAACATTTTAAGCAATGATTTCTTAATATTCTTACTTATATTGGCCGTAAGTAAATTCCTCCTTTTCGCAAAACCGTCCTTGCCTGTGTTATCCTACTTTTTTTGTCTACTATACTTCTACCATCCTTAGTTATTATGCTTCCCAAGTAGCATAATTCCTTAATTCTGTCAAAATATCCCTTCCCAATCTAACACCCTTTGTTATTTCACTGTTTTCCATACTACACTAAACCTTGCTTATGAGTAATCCTCATATTGAACTCTTTCTTGACAACGTTCATGTTATTTATTATGGTTTGCAAGTCTTCTTCTCTAATACTACAATATCATCGGTTAACCGCAGGGTTTTTATTTATTCTATTTTTACTTCATGTCAGATAATTAGCGAAGTGTGAATTAGAATACTATAGATTTAAGGGTGAGAGGTAGGATCAAGTTTGAGACCTAAATACATCGAAAATCTTACGCTCTTAAGGAAAATTTCGTGAAAAATTCGCCAGTCTAAGAGGGAAACAGACTTGTCGTTACTTATTTTTAAAATTATTATGTTTGAGGTTTATATATTGAATTGGTTTTATTTTTAAATAGGTAATTATTTGAATATACAGAAGCCAATATTTATTTACTGTAAGTTTGTTAGTAAAATTTTCGTGAAGAGACAAGACACAAGCCTGCTCAGACGCTCAAATTATGTATAATCTGAATGGCAGATGTAAGAAGAAAATAGTATTAATCTAGGTTCACTACGATTATCCCTCGTTTTCTCCGACCAGTTGTGTTCTTCCACGCGACATAATTTATTCGGCCGGCGTTTGGCGAATAGGAAACCGGTCGAATGTGTCGAATATCGAACGCTAAGTGAATTTTCGCAGCAGTTCTTTGCTAGAGGGAAGACATGGACCAACAGACGCGTAAGCGCCGACGCGCTCGGAATTTTATATGAGAAGAGAGCTCTGACAGGAATAATTAGCGAGGCCCACATCAAACGCACTACAAGGCGCTTACGGGGGGGGAGGGGGGGAACAAAACATTCTCAGGCACGTCGGTGTCTGTCGTCTATTTTCTCAACATTAGCGGTCAAGGACCGTCTACAACTCGGATTACTTCAAATACACAAATTCGGAGGTCAAGAAATGTAATGAAACCATTAACAATAATAGTGACCAGCTAATAACCGCGACTTCGTTCGCGCCTAAATACTTCTTTTTATTTTCCCCAAAAAACGAAATAACAGGTACTAAATTTCTATAAAGTTGAATTCATTGAATATATAAAAAACACGCTATCATCTATTTATGATCGCTTCAGGGCAAACCTTATAACTCGCAGTTGGTTTAGAACAGATCCCGCTACCATACGTTGCGGAACCAATCAGTCGGTAGGTGTCTGTCGAAGTTTCTTTCGCAGGCATTTCCCCCCAGAGTGACTGCGGGGCTCACCTGATTTATGTCGCGAATGCCTCGTACTCCCTCTGGTTTTATTTATTAAAATTCTCACAAGCCGAGAAACCTTGGGAGATATATGTACTGGGGTCGAAGACCTTGGGCAAATGGCAAGAGTTGTCCGCTGATCCCATTGCATCAGTCAGAAAACTGTCTCCTAAAACTGGTGGAGACACGGAGAAGGGAATGCTGTGACCCACAGTAAAATCGTCACCCGTCATTCTGAAGGGCGTGAGAATAGATAGTACCCAATGCCCGACCTACCTAATGCAGGTTTTCTCGGGTTTTCCTTGCATCTCTTTCGGTGAAACACCGGGTAGGATCCCGAGGGACCTAGTTAACCCTTAGCTCCCTTGCTCTACCTTCCACATCCCCCTTTTTCAATTCCCTTCCTATGCTATTAAAGGGGAGTTGCCTGTTTCAGGATCACCCAAAAAAAAGAGCAATTCGGGCAGCAATTCAGTGGATTTATAAATTTCTTCTGAACTCTTCAAGATATCGAAATGAAACATGCACGAATATTTAAGTAAAAATTTCTGTTTATTCCTGAAATTTTCATTGAAATCCATTGATCCATCGAAGCATAAACAGATCAATAGTATAAGCAATTTGAATTCATTTTGGAGATTTTAACACACGTTAAGAAAAGGAACCTTCACGTATAATTAATATATATTTGTTTATTGATATTATATTCATATCATTATCGAAATGAAATATTTACTAATATTAAACTAAATTGCCTTTTTTAAAACCTCAAATTTTCATTGAAAGCGTTGAACCGTTTCGGAGCGTATTCGAGAGAAACAGACGGACAGACAGACACTTCAATTTTATTCATTGGAATAGATTTACATATGTAGTATTGAGTAAAATCTTATTGGGTCTTTTAACGAGAGCTACGGTGACTATTTAAAGGTCTTCACGTTCTTTTGCACATGTTTGTACTAAATCACTTTTTATTTTACTGTGCATGTTTATGACCTAGAAAAGGTTTAAATCTCCTGAATCACTGATTAAAGTTTATTATATAAATTCAAACTGCATAGTGTATAACGTCTCCCGCCAATTAAAATGACCTCAAATATTTTACAATTTAATTTATTGTATCGTTATTAATAAAAACAAAAGCTTTTGGCCATTGGTCATCCTCAATCTGTAAATAATAAATTAAATTGTGAAATATTTTAGGACATTTTAATTGGCTGGAAACCTTATATATTATTAAAAGTCCTACTGTACCTGACTGTATAGTGTGTGAACCTAAATTAGTACCCTACAAAAAATTATATTTGCACCTTAAGAAGTTCCAAATAAAATGGTGATAAGTCATGGTAGCTTTACTAACGGTTTAATATTTTTAAATAGATGTATTGATAATTTGTCTGATTATTAAATTGATGGTTTTATTCTTAATTACGTAATAGTTATGTATATTATTTTTATTGAGTAATGATGTTGTAACGACTGTTTTTTTTATAAATTGATATTAAAAGATTGGATACCCAATTTACAGTCTTCATTCATTGACATAATTTGATACAATGAAATGTCAGTCGTATTTTTTTTCAGGAGCTTTGGCCATATTCATCTGTAATTTTTTATATAAAGCAGGATTTACTTAAAAAATACTGAAGCTACTGACGTTTAATTATATAAAAAATACGTCAAAAAATGAATACTGAAATTAGGGTATTCTATCTTTATTATTTTTATCTTTCCAGTAGAAAAAGAAAGTTTTAACATTTATTTAATATTATACCGTCTAACATATATGCATAATTTTTGTATTCCATATTTTATGCTATTTTCCATTCAGTATTATTACATTTTATTATATTATAATATTAAAAAT
Source organism: Eucriotettix oculatus (assembly GCA_034510155.1). Taxonomy (NCBI): domain Eukaryota; kingdom Metazoa; phylum Arthropoda; class Insecta; order Orthoptera; family Tetrigidae; genus Eucriotettix; species Eucriotettix oculatus. The sequence goes on from CM067377.1 coordinate 19,181,976, forward strand.
TTCTTGTCCGAGGCAAGCACAAGCCACAGTTTGCACAAGACCATCTGGTATTTAGGGGTTAGACCTGTCGTATTGTAAATACCAGATGGTCCATTATTTAGTCTTGTGCAAAGTGAGGCTATATAAGTTCTTAGTGATGTCTCGGACCTCACTTCGGTATAAAGAAATTGGTGTTTATAACAATTTTATGTTTTTTAATAATTGGATTTAACAATAATTTGGTGAGTTGTTAGTTAATTCCTTTATATATTTATATATATGTGCTATATATAAGTGTATATTCAAATTGAAATGTGTATTTCTTAGATTATAAATCTGTATAAGGCGCGAATATGCACCGAAACGTCGTTTGAATAAAAAATAAAAAACTGTCTGAAAAAAAACGGTCGAAAATTATTTTATTTTTGATTTTAATATCAGACGTTAATCGATTTAATATATAATAATTTTTTTGTTGATAATGATAATTTTTCAGTTATTACGTATAAAACATCAAACATATTTAATAATTTCTGAAGTTAGCTTATTCTTACTGGATGGAGAATCTGGATCATTATACTTATGTGAAAAAGTCTGACTTGATTATAACATTTTACCATTCATGGAAAATCTTTAAACCCGGCGTAACTGTTTTGTGTAACAGATAAGCTGGTTTACTATTCACCGGCTTTAGAACACTCTGTCTCTCGCCGCATATCATCTCTCCCGCTCTTTCGTTTTCACTTGTCATCACAGTGTCTTTTCTGACTTACTACCTAAGTTCTCAGAAAAAAGGAAAATAAATACAACTTCGAGAATGGCTAAACCAAAACAGGGGAACAATAGACACTATTAAGAAGTATGGTTTTTTTGTAAAAACAGCAGTAAATAGTTACATAATGTTTGAGAAATTCAGCTTCACAACCAATTAATCTAGTAAAGAACGGAGCAGGACCAATAATTCTAAGGCGTCAGACTATTTAGTCGATCCCAAGCATAGACAGTTTATGTTTCACTATTAACAATTTCAAGAGTTATATCTTGAAAGGAAATTGCACTGTCGTAGATAAAGGTACTTGCGGGGCGGGGGCTCATCAGTTTAACACTTTTAGTTTGACGAACTATATTTAAAGTGTGTATGAAGATCTGTCAATCGTAACTCCGTCTCTTAAGTTTCATTCGTTTTCTGAGGAAAGATTATGTAGAGTATGACTGAGCCAAATAATCGCACAAATCTCATGCTTATACCGTATATTGATTCGCTCTCCTTCTATCAGAACATTAATTAATTTCTCTCCATTTCATTCTTTAAGAGCAACCTATTAATTGATACTACAAACAACCTTCCTCAACCCAAGCACCGTAGCAGACAAAAAAGAAAACGTCCAACAGACTTTTTGGAGCAGTGAAACCAAAACTTCAATTAGCAATTAATTCCTACAATAATCATCTCATTAATTAAAAATTTCTAAAATAGTTCTAAATTTAAATACATGAGCTCAATTTCTTATTAACAATCATATGCTGGAGACTGGTATTGAGCAGTTTCCCCATTACACGTGTCAAGTTATATCACTAAGAATATTATCATAACTAAATTTTACATTGTACAGTTAAAGTTTTCTATTAATAAAAAAATAATTCTTTTTAACTTCAGTTATTTTTTCTCACCTTGTATCTCCTCCGCCGTATTCTGTTTGGAACTCTTTTGTTTTCAAGACAAATTTTGTTCTAGGAATTTTTTGTATTTTAAATAACTGTTTTTAATTTTGATGTACAATAACGAAAACCATTGGTTTTAAATCAGTCCAAAAATTTTATAATAACTAAAATTATTTTTTAAACATTTTAATAAAATTTATAAGACGGGTGAGAATCCATAGGGCATTTTACATGCGTTTTTTGGACTGCATATTCCATACATTGTTAAAACAAAGTCATTCCTTTTCGCTCCGGTCCGGCACCCAGTTTTACATTAATTCTGTCCCGGGCCGGGTTCTAAATTTCACTTTGAGACGGCGACTAACTTGTCTCGTGGAAAGAGTGTAGCATTCCGCGTTGACGTTATTTTCTACGAAATAATGGCCCTATATCGTCTAGGGTTTCTCCTTTTTTCATTTGGGGGGCAAACAGGCTACATGAGAGTGATCCTGAAACAAGCAACTCCCCTTTAATAGCATAGGAAGGGAATTGAAAAGGGGGGAAAACTAACTTAAGATTCTAATTTTTTGTTTTGGCTGGGAGAGGTTTATTATTTTATATTCTTCGCCAAATACAGACAACGGAAAATTTGATAAATACCATCTGACATACCATAAGAATAAACAGATCTTCAAAATCGTAATCCTGGTGTTGACGAAAACGTAACAATTCCTTTTATTAAGTGTTCTTTCATTGTAGAAGTTGGTGATGCCTAGATACAGGAACGTGTGAATCTCACCATAATTATGTTGTTTTTTCAGGTGTGGTTCCAGAACAGACGGGCGAAGTACCGCAAACAGGAGAAGCAACTCCAGAAGGCGCTGGCGCCCTCCGTGCTGCCCACGTGCAACGGCGCCATGATGCGTAACATCTACCCCACGGCATCCCGCGGGTATCAGCCCTACCCGCACCCCAACACCATCAACACCATGAACAGGTACCCTCAGGTAAGCAACCGCAAACGACATTACATGCACATTTTTTCATATTTTCAAAATACCGTGTTATTGCTGAGAATAAGAACCATAAGGTTTGCTGATGATATAGTATTAGGGGAGTCAGAAGAAAACTTGGAAAACATAATAAATTGCATAAACGTGGTCCGGGAGAAAAAACAACAACATAAAGATTAATAGAGGAAAACCAAGGCGATGGAAACAGATAATAACAACAAAGGGTGTTGCATTGGGAAGGAATATTTTGAAGGATGTTAAGGAATTCTGCTACTTGGGCAACTAGGGATGGTACAAGTATCGTAGACATAGAGTAGGATAGTACAGCCAGGAAAGGCTGTAGCAAAAAAGAAGAATTTACTAACGGCTAATATAAGTATGAACATTAGGAAATCATTACTAAAAAATGTTCTTATGGAAAGTATCGTTATATTGATGTGAAACGTGAAACGGTAGGAATTGCAGGAAGGAAAATTATAGGGAATGCTGAAAATCAGATGAGTAGATAGGGTAACTAACCAGGAAGCTCTAAGCAGAATAAGGGAAAGAGAGAACAATATGGAGGACTTAGACCAAGAGTAGGGATACATTAATAGTCCTCGTTTTGGTTAAATGGGGTCTTGTAGAATTAACATTAGAGGGAAGTGTGTGGGGTAAGAACAAAAGAGGAAATCCAAGGATGGTATGTACTAAGCAGATTAAGAATGGTGTAGTAGTTAAGTATAAATAAAAAGGCTTGTTCAAAATATGTTAGCATGGAGGGTTGCATCGGACCAGTCAAAGGACTGAAACTTCAACACAAATTACTAAGAAAATTTGTGTATTTGCCTCTCTATCCTGGAACATCTATAAGAATCCTTTTCTCGTCGTCTATTTTATTTACTACGTTTATTTAACTTTATATTTGACACACAACGACGTCTGTTTCAATGAGGTCCTGACCAGGAGTTGTGTCTTTATATTAATGGGCTGATACTACCAATTTAACGTTTGCTTTTTTGTAGGTTTTCATTTAACCATAAACTCAAACTATTGAAAAATGCCTCTTCGATTGATTATCACTGCTCCAAGCTCATTGCATTCCATCACGGAGCCTCAAATCTACTAAATTTTTATAAATGGAACCTTCATTACGCTCAACAAACGTAAAGTCTGTTTCAAGTTTCTTCGTTCCCACGTCCATATTTATAGGAGCATCAGACTCATCAGCGCATGTCAAATGACTCACTCCTCTTCTTTCTTTTTATATTTTCCCCAACATTTTACTTCTGCGCAATCCCGAGCTTCATTTATGAACTTAATTATGTTACTAATACAAGAACAGAATAAATTCTGTCATTGAAGCTCGAATAGAAAAACCGAGGTAGTTAGTTAACAGATCATCTCGACAGGGCTCGGGCACAGCACAGCTCAGCAAGTGGTCCACCGGCTATAGCCACTTTGTATCCACGTCGACTTTTGCCATCCGTTGACTACACCCTCGCCTCCATTTTATGACCTAATTGTATGGCTCCAGTGAAGAATGGATAGCCCATTGGTTAGGGTTCACAGGTGAATGTTCGTTGAAACTCGTTTCAGGCTCTGTAATGTCCGGGTTCCGGGCAAACACTACGAATCAATAAATGCGAATGAGCGATCGTATTTCCCTGGGAGCTGTTGCAATGTTTTGTGTGTTTGCAGATGACGACGAGCTCGTACCCCAGCATGACGCAGCCTTTCTCCATGACGCACAGTGCCACCAACATGACGGCAGTGTCCGGCATGAGGCAAGACGCCATGGGTGAGTATTCTTTTTTTTCTCTAATCCTTACGGTTCATCTTTTTATTCATATACTATTCCTTACATCAATACATACTAATGTATCTCTTGCTGAACATATCGAGTTTCTTCTTGACTGAACCGAAATAGATTTAATTTCCCTAATTTCCAGAGAATAGTTCGCCACAAAAGTTTTATCATTCGGTTGGACAAAATGACTGCACACTGCACCAAAACGTCACCTAGAAACAGTGACGTCATCAAACATTTACTCGAGTAAAACTTTCGCTTATTAAAGGCAGTCAATAATTTACCTAATACAGATTTCTTACGATGTTGAAAGGGATGGTCAATGTCGTGTGGCAATATTTGTAATTAAGTTATTTTTCTGATATCCTATTGCCTGCTGTACGAAAGGAAATGGAAAGGAAGGCAAAGTTATGCCAATCCCTTAAAATCTCTTCTTTCATTGTTATTCTTCTGTTTGCCACAATTTTTACATGTATATTCACTTCATCTTTGTCTACCTTACAGCAACCCATACATTTAACATTAAAACAGACTACAAGGGAAAAGTTCTCGCTGCAATTTAATTTACTTGACTCTAATTTTAATTTCAATAATTTATCGAACAACATAGTCATTTTTTATCGGTTAAATTAATAATACTAAATAATATTATTAGAAATTAAACTGAAAATACATGACATATTTATACTACACAAATTAAGTTCTAAATACATAAAACGACTGTCTCAAAACAACACAAATAAATGCCATTTTAAAAAAGATAAAGTTAATAACACAAAACTGCTCTGGACTGCTTGTAGCTTTCGTAGGGTGTTCGATAAATGTAAAAAATCAATATAGTGATACAACACAAACCAGAAACTTACTCATAAAGATAGATAAAAGCAATCAATGAAAAACCAACTGACATTCATTACCGTAATAACATAAATAAATGGCCTTGAATTAGTAAATGATTTATTCTATTTACTAATGAACCTCTTCAGGTATACCAATTTTAATAATTTTGTGTACAATCCTATTTTTCTCTTCAATGTAATTATTTAATACGGAATGGTACAAAAAAATTAAAAATTCATACCTCATCAGGACGGAACTTCGTCGTAAATGTTTGTAGCGGATAGAAAAAATAATTTTCTGACTCAGTATTATTCATTTAAACATAAAATCAAAGAAGATAAACAATCATAACCATTTTTGATCTAATTACATAGTAGCTTGATTCAATAAGAATTATATCGGATATAATTCTGGGATAGATCCTTGTGTCCAAAAGTGTTAGATCACATAATAACATCTAAATTATACGTTAAAATAAGTAAGAAGTTATTATTAAAAAGGCTTTCCGGTACCAGAAATCGAACCCAGCTGAGAGTCACGTATCCTTGCCACTCGAAAATGCGGGATACGTTTCTTAGATCACAAAGTAGAATTTAAATTAGTTCCTGTTAATAATAAATCAGAAATTATTATTAAAATATTTTTCCGGTACCAATAATCGAAGTCGAGCCTTCTAGACCTTACCGGATACGTTTATTAGAGTACATAGTAGAATCTAATTGAGGTCCTGTTTATAATAAATCATAAATTATTGTTTAAATACATTTCCAGTACCAATAATCGAACCCGATTCTCCGGGTAAGAGGCAGGTATCCTAGCCACTAGACCACACCTGATCCGTTTCTTAAATGACATAGTACAATCTAAATTATGTCCTGATTAAGTTAAATATGAAATTATTATTAAAATACACTCCCGGTACCGGGAATCGAACCCAAGCCCCCTGGGTGAGAGGCAGGTATTTTAGCCACTAGACATACCGGATACGTTTCTTAGATCACATAGTGATATCTATGCGTCTACTTCAACTATTTCACAAGGTCCGGTCAGATCTACGATAAAGTACATATGAACCATAAATACATTAATGCCGTCTGCTGAAATCTACAGTTGCAATTTCCATCATCAAGTAATGTTCAGAACTTAAAGAGCAGGAATTTAGCCCACCATCCCTTGAGAGACAGAATCAATTTGCTTTCAATTTTTTAACGTTTATTAATTTTCTAAATATATTTTTAGATTATTTTATTGTGTTTAAAATATATTTTTAAACTTGTAAACTTGCTTATCATTTATTCTACCTGCTCATGTAATTCAAAGTAAATTAATTGCCAATATTACGTTAAGCCGTGTCCCGTGTACTTATATATCGATACTATTATATCTAAAACATAAAAATAGGATGTATTCATATTCAAATAAACAGCGGAGATATCTCATTCGACGAGGAGTATAAATTCAGAAGTGATGGGACGACACAGCATCGTCATCTATGAAAGCTAATGACGTTGTTATATGAAAAAGTCGCTGCTCATACTGTGAAAGCTATGAATTACTTTTCTTTCCATTCGATAATATTTCATTATTTGATTTAAAACTACACTTGTGTCTGATACATTGCTCTATTAAATTTCACTTTGTTAACTGGCGTTCACTATTCATACGACACGTGCGGAGGCTATTTTTTTTCTTCACTTTTTTTTTGTATTCCGACGCCTTCAGGTTTTAAGATTTTGAAAGGCCCCGAAAACGTCGGCGCCATTTCTGCGTTCCTTGTCGCCGAGGGCGAAATAAAATCAAGTGCACACTCGCCCCGCTTCTTCTCCACCCCCGAACGCCCTGAAAGGCTGAGAGGAAATCCGCTTTCTCAAGGAGACACAGGACAGAGGGAGCCTTGTCTCAGGGCGTGCTCACGCGGAAAAAGGATATAGAAAATAAAGCAGTTCAATCGGTTGGCAGGAAGGAAAGAGTTGTCTAAATCAAACCAGCAACCCCACAGTACGGAATTAATATCACGGTTTTGTTGTGTTTTAAGCTTGATTAATTGACTTTTTACATTAGCACCGTCTCACTTGTGTAAGGTTAGACGCCATAAGATTAGTTTTTGTATGCGTTTGCTGTAGTCGCGACAACGGAATTTGACTCTAGAGTAGGGTGAATAAATAATAATAAAGTTAAAAAATTTATGATACATATATTTAACAAAAAAAATCTTAACTTCCTGCTTTCTTTCAATAAAATATGTATTTTGGTTACTGAATTTACAATTAAAATTATATAAAACAAACTAATTCTACTTCTCAGGGAATGGTGGGCTCAAATTCCTTCCGACTTTATATTACAAGCACTAATTGTCGGCGATGATCACTGTGGCACTTAGTTGACGGCTTTGAACGACTTACACTTTCATTAGTACGTTATCACCGACGCCCAGGGATTCGCAGATGATAACTGACTTTCAGGAACCTTTGCAGCCCTTAAAGCAACAAAGCTTCTGGAACTTGATGGCCGACACCACCGCCTTTAATTTCTGGCCGTCCACCTCGTCTCCGTTACCACCAGGTGTTTCACGTCCGCACAACAACTCAACTAACTTTCTTAAATTTAGAAAGTTACTAACTTTAACCTCTTCTACCGCTTCTCAACAACTGCTGTCCCTAAAATATTATTCCAAAATTAAGTTTCTCCAGTTTTCAAGTCTATCATGGAACCTCGGATATCTATTCCAGATCAAAAATTAGCCTACTACAAGCCATCTTCCACCCCTCTGTTTCCAATACGGGGTTTACGCGTCTGTTTCCAAAACTGCGAAACCTCACGCACAAGGACATTCCCAGTTTCTGTGTTTTTCAGTATCCCATCATATCCTTCTGACTGATTTACGACCTGGTTGGGCCACTTCGATAGATATTGTTTTGACAGGCCCCTGGTACCTGAATGCAATGATCCACGAGCTACATAGCTCGGTAATTTTTGTTTTAATAAATGAAGCAAACCTCTCCATTACTTTATTTCATACGTGTGCACGACGGGGTTGTGGAAACGATACTGAACTATATTAATGGGGGTCAGAATTGGGCGAGGATTCTAATTTAAGAATTATCTTTATTAATTGTAAAATGTTTTCACAGAATTAGAAGAATGATTTGAAAAACTAAAGCAGGGATCTGGCATAATAAGTATTTAATCTTTTTAAAATATAAATGAGGTAATTATTTAAATAAAAGTAAATAAATGTCATTATAATGGAATATTTAGATAAAATTAAATTATTTCCGTTTACAGCTAGGCTCCGGCTGTTTTTTTCCTTTGCTTGCAAGCAACAATAACCATAATTATATTTCCTTCTTAAGATTTGACTATTAGAGGCTTGTTTGTTCTGTAGAATGACTTTGAATTAACAGGTGTTACTGACATAAAAATCCCACAGAACCAAGTAACGACACTGTTATTAACAATTAGCCTGCGTTGTTGAATTGATCGCTGAAAGGGGAAGTGGATGAAGTCATCTCCCGGCAGCACACATTCTGTCAACCCTGATTACAGTAAGTTCCTTTTAATAGGAATATTAAAGATGGGGAAAATACAGCTCAACCTAAGAGAAATGCATCCAAGCTGACTATAGTACGGTGCCACTCTCATTCCCATTTCAGTAACAACTTACGTTGATCGGCAAAATATTATATAATGATAGTAGAAATCAAAATTGAGCACGTTTGTTACATATCTGGAACTATACGTCATAGATAAAAAGTAAATTTATCTCCAGTCCTTGGACCAAAAGTTCAAGTCTGACAGCAGTAACAGTCTGTTCAGTGCTCATAGCATGAAACTTTGTATAGATGTAATATTAGCTCCATTAAATTCTCGATTACAACGTCGTGTTAACACAGTACTGTTAATAAATACAATAACAGAGAGCTGCAGAAGGGATTAAAACTAAGCTTGAAAAAACCTATCGATTACTAGTTCGACGCTTTCGTAAATGTCGCTTGAACTGAAATACTGTATGGGACGTTAGCAAGCTAAGTGTACTTAAAAATAAAATCCGAAAGTGGTCCAAATTTTTTCTTATTATTACAAACGGACGTGAAAATACAATCAATAGCAATACAGGTAAAAAGTGCAATTTGTGAAGTTAAAAGAAAAGTTGCGCTGAGCACAGGAAGTTAAGAACAGAACATCACATCAATATCGAATTAAAAAGAAAGACGAACGTGAAGGCGCAATATTCGTATTACTTCCCCTGAACATTACAGTCAGACTCAGGTGTCCATCTACTTATATACATCAACGACGCAGCTATCCTAGCGAATATTTTTTTTTAAAATCACTTCCGTTTGTATTTCTAAACTATACTTCCCGTCGCCGATTTGATACGTCACTTCATATTTTACCAGTTTTTTCGTTTAAATGCTTAATCCAATTTTAAATTCGTAATCAATAAATGCTGTCTTCCTAAAATTTCAGTAAGGTTATATGAGAAATTTAATACTCTTTTAAATAATATTAATTCTGGTTTGAAAACTGATTTACTTTAGGAGTTGAGAACCGTCGCTTTAGAACTTAGCTGAACCGTAGGTGATAAACGATACCTGGTGGGATGGATATTTAGCTAAGAGGGAAGAGTGAAATGAAGACCACTGAGCAGCAATTTTTTCATTCGTTTACCGTTTTAAACGGCGGAAAGAAACAAAGGCAATCAGGTGCCAAGTGGGATTCTTCAGAATTTCCTGCACGCCTCTCGACTCGGCTGCGCCTTCTCCGCGCCCGCCCGAGACCGGAGATTAATATTTATTTTTTGGCATTTTTGTTGCTCGGTAAGAGTCTTAAGACGTGCGGGGGAGGGGGCCCATTTCCGCGGCAAGATGGGATCGCTGATGGCTTAAGTGGGTCGCGATCACGCGTCTTCAGGCGCCATTTCCTGACGCCGTGATTGCCAGACATGCTCCTACCCCTAAACAAAAATAACACTCCGCCAGGACTCAAAATGGGCTTCGTCTTCACGGGACTCTGCCTTCATCGTCGTAGTCGTTTTTAACGTCGTCAATATGACCCTTGTCAATGCTGTTATCACAATCTTCATTTTAATTAAATCGTCATTGCTTTTACCGTCTCGAGCATCATGACGATAATCACATATTTAACGTCGTTCCCCAAATAAATCTTGACATTGTTACATATTTAAAGGTTGTATTTTCACGTTTGATTTTTGTAATAATAAGAAAATATTTGAACCATTTCAGATTTTATTTTTAATAATTTCCAAAGAATAAAAAAACGTTTCGGTATCATTTTTACCATTTTCAGGTTATTATCCTAATTATCACTCATCAAGTATCAATTTTAAATACACTATATTCATAAACAAAACCACAAAATTTAAAACACTTTAAAAATAGTCTCTCCAAGAAAACGCCACAAATGGATCACTTGCTCAGTTGTGGCAAAACCATTAAAACTGACACTTGATGATTGATAATTAGAATAATAGCCTGACAAAGGTACAAATAAGTACCAAAACTATGTTTTTTCCCTCTTTGGAAATTGTTAAAAATTAAGTCTGAAAGTGGTTGAAAGTTTTTCTTATGATGCAATATTTATTGTTATTAATGCTATTATAACCAATCTGTTCTACATTTTCATTTCTTTAATTGTTGCTGTAAGTTTCGTCGTAGTAGCATTATTGCTATCAATTATTCCTCTTCTTCCTTGGTTCGATGGCCCGTTGAGGGCCTCTAACTACCAGGTCAACTGCAGACATATGACATATTCCGAATTTGGAGTGATACGTGGCCAGACTATGTCTTATCCTTTAGGTAATCAAGAAAGTTGTTACGTATGCATTCTTTTTGGTCTTCTCCACATCCTATGGTAATGATATTATCATACATTAAATTAGTTATAACAGCCTCTTTGTCAGTTTTTATTTCATATAAATAGTGAACTTTACTACATTTTGTCTCTCATTTGAGACTTCTTCAGTTTTAAAAATTTAGCTGTTGCTGGAACCGCACTCCATGACTTCTGCCGAAAAAGGTCTATCAACGGCTAAATTTTTATACATGAAGAAGTCTCAAATGAGAGACAAAATGTAGTATAGTTCATTACTTAATTAAACTAAAAACTGTCAAAGAGGCTGTTATAACTCATTTAATATACATTTAAATTCAAATAAACTAATTATTTATGATTCCATAACATTTTTCTCCTTATTGTTTTGTATTCCCATTTTGATCAATGACCTAGTCAATCTTTGCCTTTCAGGTCATATGACCTGTTTAAGGATTCTGTATGTATTGTCAGTACATATATTACATAACCTCACAGTCAATCAAAATTTTCAGTTTAAGACCATAATCCGTCGCCTGTTTTATTGGTTTATCATTCATTAGGTATGCACGACTAAACATAATTAGTCATAATTAGCTTTCATAACTTCCAATTATTTTCTTCAGTAATATCCATAAAAATGTAGGTAAATTCTTTTAACGCTCTGAGTAGCTAACACGTGACTTGCCTGCTCTCATTATAGAAGACATACAATATACTGTTAATAATCAAAAAATGTAGACTTTTCCAGTCTATTGATTTAATAAATGTTCTCCATTGATCAACAACATTTCTGCTAAATTCATCTCTACTGTGTGATTACATTCTATTGATAATCACATCATTGGAACAGCATGCCTCTAGTTTATGGCACTGCCCACATTAATAATTGAATAAATTTCTCTATGTAAGCACTAATTTGATGTAATCAAAATTTTAATATCTAGTAAAATATTTGTATTGATATGTTAGCATAGCAATATTTACTGCTAGGAATTTGAATGAATGAAATTATTAGATCTACAAATTACATCTAGTCAGTATACTGCAAAAACTTGTATGAAATATTCAAAACATTTATTTACAAAGAAACTTCTGTCAATTTGGTTATACAAATATTCATGGTAATTTCACTTTTTATCATTTCTCTGAATCTTGCTCCAGTAAGTGAAAATGTGTTAAAACTGACATATTTGTTTTTATAAAATATATTATTATTTTTATATGGAAGAATAAACAATATAAAATTTTAACATGTTATGAGTGCCAATATTCTGATTATGTAAATTGTAATAAACATCTTTATTGAGTTGACCACAAATATTTGGTAATGACTTATATTTAATAGCATCACAAATCATTGGTTCTTAATTATTTTTAATGATTTTGAATTACCTTCATGAGTCTGAGCGAAGTGTCTCTACAATGGTTTCCAAAATCTTTAGAATGACTTCTCTATTTCAGAGACGGGATACTGATGGTTTCATCCAATTGTTCATTCCAACTGTGATCTTAGGCTGCAATAACTACCAGCATTATTTCTAGCAATATGATGTTTTTCCTTAAGAAAATATTTACTTTTCAAAACTACTTGATACAGTTCATCTCTATCACTTCTCATAAAATAATGATGATAATTTACTAAATGCAATTTATAACATTGACACCTCTTAGTAATTTATGAAGAGTACTTTAATATATAACTTGATGAGCTACAAATTCTTCTCTTTTCTAGGCATGAGTGCCGAAGATGAGTGGTACAACAAGTCTCTGTCAGCACTTCGGATGAACACCAGCCATCATCCTAACCTAGCAGCTCCAATGTTGCAGTACCAAACGTAATGGTACTGTAAATAACTTAATACATATTTCATTTGTAACACGAGTATGTGTGGGTGTCATGTCACCTCCAGATGTGGGTGCCGATGTCAGGTGACTCTGGGCGGCAAGTGTTGAGGATGGGACCTAAGTGGTGTTTGGTCAGAAACAAATTAAGTATTTAGAAGTGTTTTGCAGGCCCTGATGTAATATGTATCAATTGAACTAATAATTCAACCTAGGATGTAGGTCATGTTCAGTTTGAGGATGGTGCAATAATTTAAAAGCAAAATGGTGATTTAATTTCTATCTAAATGATTTCCTTTTTGTCTCGAAAATATGCATTGTGTAGGAGGTGTCACAATGTATTTCTTAACACTACTTTAATTAAATAAATATTACAAGATAAAGTTAAGCATAAATTCATTATGCCATTTTTGCCATAATACGCACTCACTTGATCAATAAATGACTAATATTTTCAAAATATTTTGTCACAGGTTTGTCTGTATTTAACTTAAATGCTGAGTTTGAAACAATTGTATTAAATAACATGAAAGAGACGATTTCAATCACATTATTTTGCCATTCTCGTGTCCTTCGCCGCGAGTGTCCAATTGTCTGTAAAAGAGGCAGAACTGTGAAACATAATTTTATCATTTGACTTCGTACAAGACAATGTGTTCTTTCTTGTTACAGCGACACATTTGAGGAAACAAAATATTGCACTTTCCAATGTCGAGCAATGAGCATGAACATTGATATCTGTAAGTCATTTTTTCTGTGTAGAAAACTCCTTTCATGACTGTAAATGTTTGCGTTATAAGGACTTGCTTTCTATGATAGTGACAAGTAATTTTCAAGCTTAATATCACTATTAGCACTAAAATAGTATTGTTTTGTTTGTTTTCCATGTAATTTCAGATTATATGTTAAAAGTTTTAACGTGAATTGGAAGCAAGTGTTGTTAAAATTGACAATGCAAAACTGTGTGACGTGTGAGGTCAGAGTTAAATATAATAAACGTTTATCTTAATTCTTGTTTGCTCAACTTTACACGTTACCTTGAATATCATCAGTTTGAAGTGTGCATATTGAGAAATCTGTAAACGACTTCACTGAACAATTGTAAATAATTTAGGTCTCTATTTTTAAATGTAAATAACATTTGTTTGTTGACTTATACACATTTCCTTTTAAACATGAAGTCGTTTTATATCTTTACCAATAAGAGCTTGATATTTGTCAATAATCTACGGTTTGTCTTTCTCAAAGGTTTTTGTTAACATAGTGGATGTTTGTGAGACTGTGTTTGAGTGTCTGGAATCTACTTCATGTCTTCTTATATTAAAGGGCAATTGTAATAAAGTGGTTAAACTATTGTAATATTTGTTTAAAATTATTGCAAAAAATTCTCATCTGATTTTGTGTGACATATGTAAATAATTGAGTGGTTAACATTTTCATAAGAGCATTTCTTTTCAGTGTGTGAATTTTGTATATTTCATATATCCTGCACAAACAATTTTTTTTTCACATCTTACCTAAATATTTTTATTCTGTGAATAAATTTTGTGTGTTACAAAAATACAATTTAACCATTTGTTTTTGGTATAATTTTGGTTAAATGATATGCTTGCACCTATATGTATATGAAATATTGGGAAAGTATGACTTCTTTCAAGCAGAACAATTGTACATTGTTTAACACTACCAATTCAAAAACCTTTACTTGAGTTGTATAAGGCACCAGCATGCCCTTTCAAATATTCCATACACATATTTCATTGCAAGACCTGTTTTAAAATTCATGTTTTTGGTGCCAAATTATTACAAGCATGGGTCATTGTCAAAACATTTAACTAATTAATCTATATAAATCAATATGTATATTGATCAATTAACTGTATGTCATGTATTGTATATAAAATATATATTAAGGAAATAAAAATAACTTTTACCATGTAATATTTGTAGTAGTTTTCTGTTATGAAATAATAAAATCAGGGAAAATGGAATTTAAATTTTTAATAACCCATTTGACATTCTATTTTCTAATATACTGTACTTACAAATAAAAGCAATTCATCATGAAATTTCATATGTAGATTAAGTATGTTAACCCTTGTAATGTTGGATAACAGTCAATTGTTGCACACACCATCAACTGTTTCATCATCTCACCCTGTTAATATTCTCAACAGCATTTGTGTGTCCTTTAATATATATAGAATGACTCCAGTCAATCTCTGCTTTTATAGAGTGTAACAGTCATTCATCATATAGATGTAATAACGGAGTTATGTATTAGTTGTTGGAATGAAACCAAATATGCAGAACAAGACCATTACTGTGAATCAGGAGAAATAGGATTGTCAGAGGACTACTTCATAAATGAAGAAACAATTTCTATCAAATGGCTAAAAATCTGGGTGGTTCTTTACTTTCATTGGCAAGCAATCACAATATACTGCAATAAAACATTCCATAATTCTAAAATAACTGCAACTATGTAATAACTATAAAATGATATATGAAGGGGGTTATTTATTTTAAATTACATAATAAATTATTTTGCTTTAATAAATAAATAAATATATATATATATATGTTAAAGGGAATGATTGTTTAAATTTCAAAAGGTTTCTCAGGGTTAATTATTGGGGTAACAATGTGCAGTAGATTTCACATTTGTGACAAACCTGTTTCATCTTCTCAGCAACTCCAGAAGTTCTACATAGTAGTTTTCCGTTCTCACACTTCCTGTTCAGGTTGTGGATTTGCCCTCTGTTGACAGAAGAAGGTACTGCCTGGCGATTGATGTAAACCCAGTTTTCTTTCTTCTTCATTCCAACCCACAGTTATTACCACTTCCTTTCAACTTACAAGCAAGTTCAAAGATCTGGTCTTTCTTGCTCACTCTCTTTCAACTCTCGATTAAAACTGACTTGTTAATTGTTCATTTCTTCTTCACTCCTACTTCCTGTTCCCTTCAACCTCCGAGAAACACTGACTGCCTCTCTGCTTCGTCACCCTTTCAACATTTTGAACAACTCTCCTTATTCTTCATGATCTTACCTCCCAGTTAAACTCTTATTTTCCCCTTCTCCAAGGAAAACATCATCCCATGTGACATGTTCACCAGTCTTTATTCATTCTCTGTCAAGTACGAGAACTTTTTTGCTGATGAAGGAAAGGAGTGCTTGAGAAATTCTGAAGTGTGAATGTCCCATCAGCAAAACAAACCTAATCTTTTGTAGCTGCAGGCAAACACAATTTCCACCCAGCACCCTACCACCAGGGAATTCCCACCCCTTGCCTGCCTGTCTCAGAATATTCTTGACGAATTTTGATAGTTTAAAATCAGACGCGTGAATAAAATTAGGGAGGGATCTACTGTGCAACATAACATTAACAAAGTAATTACTGTATAAAATAGGCATTAACCTGTCATTTTTTTCTTCCTCTAATTTAAACGTTCAATTTGTCTGGTACGATGGGTTATCTAGCTCTGGTCAGACATGTACTGCTGGTTAATAATTGGAACACTTGATAATTTATTATGAAATCACAAGGTGTAGTTAATTGCATCTGGTCATGTGGAAAGTTAGGGGGTAGACTTCCATCAGTGTCAGGGCATGAGGAGGAGCTGCTTCTAGGAAGATCTGAAGGTGAGCTACTATTAAATGGACAAAAGTTTAGGGATTTAAATAATCTTTGGCCTCAGATGTTGCAGCAGTTACATAAAATGTATGTCCCAAAAGTTGGGGGACGAAACATGTTCAATTCAAATAATTGATTCTATTTCCTACTTTTGAACAATTTATTTAAATTTGAATGCAAGTTTAACTAACTTTGATAGATGCAAATGGCACTCTCAAATTAAAAGGAATATATTCAATATACAGTCAGCCATGCCATGATCAGTCTACTTGTCAAAGCTTGACTTCATTTTTATTTCTAATGCTCCATTTATTCTACTTTTTTGGAAATTCTTTCTGAAAGTTTTTAATCCCCTATTCTTATCTGGTCTTCCACAAAGTTAAATGAGTCATATGCTGGAGCAGTAAACTGCCGCCAAAAGAGAGGCTTTTGACATTAATTCATGGGGCGATTGTGGAAGCAAGTGCTTTTTCAACTTCCATAATAGGGTGATTGGGGGTGAATTTCAATTGTAAATTAACAAATATACCAGGTAAATTTGATTAGTAACGAGTTGTAGGATCATGATACAGATGTGTAAATGTAATTGTCTCATTCAGTTGTTTACATAGTCTCCAGGGTTTTTCTACCATCACACCCTCATGTGACCTTTAAAATACTATTCATACAGAGATTACACACACTTCTTTCACCTGCATATTTATTTCATTTAAACTTTAATTTCCCTTTCTGAAGACACCATATAAACATCCTTAAAGTAAGGATTGAAATTGATAAGATTGATAAAGTGGAATACAGAAACTGAAAAGGGTGGAGATGCAAAGTAGAACTCTAACAAGAAAGTCTCCACCTTTACCTGGAGCAGGACAAGAAAATCTCAGGATCTATATTTCTGTCCACAAAAATTAACATACATAAAAATAGCAGTCTAGTAGTCATGCAATGCCTGTGATGGAAGCCCACTAATGTATGCAACATCACAAAAACTGTCAACTTCACAGAACTGGTTAATCCAACTTCCTTAGTAAAATACAGTTTCATTTACAGATTCTCTGGTTACGGCACACAGACAAATACATAATTTTCCCATAACTCAAAGTTAGCCAGTAAGCCAATAGAAAATCCAAGAGATCAATGCTCCAAAAATTGAGTTAAAATTTGTAAATTACAAGAAAAAATGTGAAAATGGTCCTACATATTGGAGTTTTTTATATTATTGCTATTTTATTTTATCTGCATTAAAGAATATTTTATGTATATTAATTAACAGTTAGCTCATGCAGTCATGTTCGGTTGAAATACATTTTCATTCTTAATATTAAAATTGTAAAGTCAAAATAATAAAATAAATTAAAAAAACTTATTTTAGAGAGATAAAGATGTGTAAATAAAACTCGCTTTTTATAGTACCATCTTTAATGTTTCAACAGCAGTTGTAAAAGATTAAAAAACAAATCAATGTGAAAACCTTAACACATAGTACAAAATATCCTGAAACTCTGGTGTAATACTTATTTTTGTGTGAAAATAACTTACCTGGTATTTGTAAACCCGTCAATGGTTACAAGTAGTAATTTAAACCACATACTACCTACCCAACGCCCTTCATATCTTCAGAGTGCTGATAATTACATTAATTTGTACTTCCACAATATAACACAACTTTTCTCATTACTAAAACAATTAAACTATAACCAAGACACACAATAACATCAAAATATCTATTATCCCGACTCCCCCTGAATTGAGAATTAATAATTAATTCACCAACTGACTTGTACATCAACAATAATTTAAAATGTGCATGAATTTTAAAACGATAAACTAGCGAGCTCAGAGACTGTTTTTAATGCAAAGTTATAAATGATAACATTTAAATAAATGTTAAGTATGAACAGATTTTGCAATGAGAATGTATGATATCGGCACTCAATTCTCAGGACAACTTTGGCTTATATTTCATGCAAATTATCACATTTCAAAACATTCTTACAGATAAAATTAAGATTCTAAATATTCACATAAGTTGCAGTGGAATAGTTTCATTTAAAAGAAGAATCTGTTTAACTGAAGAAAATTGGCAATCAACTCTTTAACCAGTCATAAAGATGGACTCAATATCACCAATCACTTTGGAAACCCAAGTAAGTGAATGTCTGTCAAACACTATAGTGAAGAATAATTTAAAAAGGGGAGGATAAACTGTGTCCACTTGTGTATCACTCAAAGTTTCCATGTGCACATCAACAATTACACTTCAACATGGTCGAGGTGCATTTTTTTCTTGAGAATATTCCTCTTCAAATATTGGAATAAAAATCATTTTCCTATAAAACAGTCTGTTACAGCTCTACATGACTTTTCTCATCTTCTTGTCCTGAAAATAAGCAAAATCATTGTAAATAAATGGGAAACAACTAAAATAAAATGCTAAAAGTATAATTTGGTTTCATCTTCATAATCCTAATAAAATTATAAGAAACCTTAATTGTAGAACACAAGGCACTGTAATTCAAAAGCACTTTAATACTGAAGAATCTGTAAATATTCTGTTAAACTTATTGCTTTTGAAATGAGTAGAGACCAAATTCTTCCCACTAAAATTGTTTACTAAACACTTGTTGGTCTGTTAGCAAATTCATGCTTGGGTGAAACTATCACAGCAATGTCTCGGCACAACTAACAGAAATTGAAATTTTATGACTACAAATGCTATGTAGCACCATGCCAGTTTTGAATTGAGTTTCTAGTTAAGAAATCAACAGCTGAAACAGTTTTCAATTCAACAGAAAGCTTAAAGGAAGAAAGATACAAGCAAGAAAATAATTTGCAAGGGTAGAAACGTTTCTACATATTCTTCACCGGGAAAGCCTTCGTTCTTTAATTTACAAGAGGTTTGACCAGTTTAAAAGTAACCACATGCGACTTGAAAATTAAATCCATTGGGTTGGATCATGGATCCATAGCACATAAAAACATTTCAAGTAGTACACAATATCAAGATTTTTATTTGCCACAGGACAATTTATAAATTTGAGGAAATAACTAAATTTTTGGCACACAAGGACAGATTTCTTTCTGGATGTTTGGAAAAAGAAAATTAAACAGCCGAGAAACCCTTTTTCTACACAAAAAAAGTCTACAGAGAAGATTAAACTTTTTATCACAACCATAATACTGAAATAAAGGTCACACCAGCAGATGGTTTCAGTAACAAGCATGGTAAATGTAATGAAATGTGCAACCCATGTTGAATAGCTAAAGCACTGTTACACTGAACAGTTCCTCAGGCAATCACGGTGAGCCAATACCAATACTGCAAGTGTTGAAGCACTGGCATAAGAAAGTGAGAAAAAATAACCTGAACTGTGGTAATTGGGAGACTGCACTAGGGTCAACATAGATTGAAATACAAGTTTTCTTTTGACAAAAAGTAGTACAGCGATGCTTTCTTATATATGTGCACACATGCTAGATTGGTTTACTAAGTCCATGTGGCTTCTTACCCAAGAATGAGAAAAGCATAGAAAAATTTAAGAAACCTTAACCAGAGTCACTGAAGATTGTTCTTAAGATAATAAAATGGTTTATGTAACAATTCAATTTATTTTTGATACCACATCATCCATTATATGAATGTTTGTATTACCAAGAACTCTTGAAACTTGCAGAAAAAAAGATAATACCAGCCAAGAGAGGAGTGAAATAGAGTTATACATCAAACATGTGTTAAATTGAATTTCAAATAGGATTGAAGAGTTTTCTAAAATAGGTAAAATGATAGCTACATTTGTGACACATCTCAAACTGAGGATTTACTATGCTTAACTGTGATTAGCTGGATAGTACAACAGTCCACTTTTACTGAACAGCATTAAAATACGAGTCCTCACTGCTTTTATATTCAAAGAGTGACCAACCATTTCTAAAATATTCAACTCCTAAGAGAAGATTTAGGTTTAAAGCTTCAATTCTTATTTAGTTAGGAAAATCATTTAATTTTGTATCCAAATTTACAATAAAATTGAAGCGCAAACTGATTCTATAATAGTGTTATACAATTAATTTGGTGTTAAAGAATTTTTTAAAGAATGTGTTGAAGTAATTATTTGTACTGCCATTGCAGTTATTAAAAAAGTAAATTATGTTTTTAATAATGTAGTAATGAATAATAAGTTAAGCACCTATTATGGGCAAGAGTTTGGATTTGAGAAACTCAGCATTAAGGTATGCAAATGAATGATAAGAGTTTGACATGCTCAAGCTGAAACCCATGGCATATGATTATTTAAAATGTAAATAATACTTATCAAAGAATAAGAAGTCTCTAACATTCTCAGGTTTTTTGACTTAATGTCAAGCTGGGTTCAATACAAACATCAAGTGAATGAAGCACACAACAATACTGGATGCAAGCCACGAGGGTTGATCGCTGGGCTCCAATTCTGCAATGTTTATATATAATCGTTTATACAATAACAGTGGTGAAAGCAAAATGTTTGTGTGTATGATAACTCGCAATCTTTTTGAAGTTAATGAATATCCCATCATTACATTACTGTAATACTATTTAATTGTGTGGTATTTTTGTAATCAAAATCTTCAGAATATTGTTAACGTTATACTACACAGAAAGTAAAGATTTTGCTACATCTCTACTGAGAATAGGGTTTGAAATGTGTCGATGTTCATTTACACATTGATAATTTTGAGATACAAACTATCGTGTGTTTTCAGTACCTTTCCTTTGCCGTAACCTTCTCTTGAGAGATAAAGTTAGAGGGCTAGTGAGATGTCTATTGTTTATGGCTAACTGTTAGCTATATGGTATTTAAAAATCCTCAGTCAGGGCCACCTGACACCTGGGATACGATTCCTTTTCTCCTCCTAAGCCTCCAAAAATTTGAAGAACTTTCTCCCCAAAAGCCATTGGCTTACCTTAAATGGATAGTAGGCATCAACTGACAGGAAAGTATAGAAAGAATTTTCTAGAGTGGTTTGTGGATTGTTACCACCTAATGGCTGGTAGACCATAATTTGAATAGTCACCAAGTTGCTAGCTGCCAAGCCGTTCACAGTGTCTGAGGAAGGGAGCTTAGGCTTTCGAAAATTCACATCATCTTGGTTTCCTGTCAGCTGATGCCTACTATCAATTTAAGATGTGTCAATTACTATTTTCAGTTTCTCTTTCCTATCAAATTTATTATTTTCACAGATACTAATTTTATCTTGTTGTTGTGTTATTCACTCCTAAGACCGCTTGTTGACCCTTTCCAAGAGTTCTCAAATATAACTCAAATAATAGTGTGGTGTCCCACAGCCATGACCAGTCATGAACCCACGACATCATCTTGCCTACCACACACATGGAATACAAGGGTACTGGCGATTTGTCTCAAAGCTACCAACAATTCTGTCTATATAAAAAATAGAAATTGAGACTCCATTTGAAAATTTGATTTGTAAAAAAGATAAAAAAACTGTTAGAGAAAAAAACAAGCAATAAGAGAGTAAGAAAATACAATAAAAATTACTTCAACACTTTAAAGAGCAATAAACACTGTTGTTCAATTAAAGAAAAACTTTCGAGGCACAGATTTACTAAATTCAGACTAGTCCTAGAGACGCAGGCATCTGAACATTTTTCATCCAAATAGCACCAGCTAGTAGTTGAAACGCTGTAACTTTTGCACAAACTGCTCAATTGTAACCTTTCATTTCATTCAATATATTAAATGGAGAAGCCTTCATTCTCAAATATTACATTCCATTTTATCAACTAAAACCAAATTGAAGTATCCAAATTTATCAAGAGAAATATTTTATAATTTAATTTTAAGTATATTTTCTTATAATGCAGACTTTGTTGCCCATACCTAAAAATGATATTCATCCTCTAAAATTAATTTCTTAAACTCGCATATATAACCCTATATAAGACACTTCTTTTGTAATCATTTTTCAGGAATAAAATAATTTTCGGAAAACTTTTCATCTTTCGCATAACAATTGATTACTACTAATAAAATAATTGTACGTCTAATAATGAGCAAGGAGCAATGATCCCTGACCAGATAACAACAAACAAAGGAAAGGCACTGGGGCTATTCTCAGAAGATTCACATTCGAAACATTTTTCCGGATTGTAGATCAAAAGTTTTTGGAGAGTACAAGGTGGAAGAAATTTTCTTAGGAGTTTTGACAGGCAAGTTCATTGGAAATGTACAACATTTCAAAATCAGTAAATACATTCTGACTGAGATCATTCTGACCATCAAAATGTGCTGGTTTTAAATGGACTTGCCCAATTGGAATCCAGCAAGAATTTTACCCAACACAGTTTTCAGAAACTACAGCCTATAGTTTGTGTATTACATGCTCCCAATTTTCCCACAGAATACTTGAGTAAGTATTGCATTATTAACAAGTTTACAAAATTGTAAATTTTCTTCTTTACAATGTAGAATACTTCATATTGTTGTTGGAGACCTGGTCCTCTAGAACACTGCTGGGAGAAATTTTGAAATTTATACTAAATTAAGAAGTGCAATGAATATAAAATATGCAGAATAAAATATCTTTATTAAAAATATTAATACCTTCACTTATTTTAGAACTTTCTCCATTTGCGTCAGGCTGAGGTAAAGCAGATTCAGATGCATCATCACTTTTCTCACTGACATTTTCAGCAGCATCAACTGTTGGAAGCTCCTGCTGCTGTTCTGATGCTTCATCAGAAGTCTGCATTTTAATGGTCTCCTTTTCAGTTTCTGTTGCATTTGGAGCTGTAAATGGAGCATAAAATTAAGATGCAATTTAAAATAGATCAAAGTGAAACTTATAAGATGCTCAAAACAAGATTGTTCAAAATAAAATAATATAAAGAACATTATATTCAGGCAAAAATTAACTCGAATAATTCACAATTTGATGTAATATCTATAATGTATGCTTTTAAATTCTTTACATGTCATTATCACAAATTATTCCCCATTGATAGTACTTTGACTGTAATTTATTTCAATAATCTGTTCAAATAGTCACTTGAAGTCAATTACTTAAAAACTATAATATAAAAAACTATAAAGACCCCATGTGTTCATATTGATAAAATATAATATGAAGTTCTCACTTTTCTCACTTTCTTCAGTCTTTGGTTTCTTTGGCTTCCATATTTTAGCTTTGTTGATCAAGTACTTCACCTGAAACGAAAAACAAACACAGCCAGAAGGAATTAAAATAATCGCAGTCAGAATGTATTTACTGAATAAATTACAACTAAGAAGATTAGAAATATTTACTTCACGATCTAAAAGTGCCATCTTTTCACTTATTAATTTGATTGTAAGTTTTGGTGTGTCTGACAATTTCAAACTTTCTTGTTCTGACACAATTTTGCCCCTCCATTCCTGAAACAAATTGCAATTGTAGAAGACAAACAAAATCTCTATCACAGTGCTAAATAAAGATTTATAATGCATTGCAATAAAATGGACCGAAGTACAATAATAGGACTTCATATGCATCATTTTCATTTGTTTAGGTTCGTAATTAATGTTGTATTCGATAAATATATCATTTTTTTTCACTTCTCTTCTACTACAAAACCTGGATTACAATAGATTTTTGTTTTATTTTTACTTTCAAGCTATGCAAAAATTATATCAACTTAACATGTTTTCAAAGTACCATTCACTAACTTAATTGTTCCACCTGGCAGATTAAAGTAACTAACAAATGAAAAATTCCTAATGCTACATGGAAATAACCTCTACATCCAGAATGGCTTTCTCAAGTGTGTCCAGTTCAACAACAGTAAATATTTCTTCCCCTTCAGGCATGCCAGTTCTATTTCTGGCATTAGAAAGGAAGTTATGACTGGCATTGAGCAGGTTGGCAAGAGCAGCCAATGCCTCTGGTCTTTCTTGGTGCTCCTTAACACGTCGATAGAGGGGTTTGGTAAGAGTGCGTAGTTCACTCAGCTTCTCTTCATAGACTTCTGCATTAGCATCAGAACCATCTTCATACAGCCAGTCAGCTATCTGGAATACAAGGTTTACTATAAGGAAATATATCTTTTAAAATATGCCATGAAAAATTAGTTTTATGATGGGAATATGCACAATTTCATATGTACAATAAATTACAAAGGAACTATTATAATATCAACCTAAGTTTCTCATATTTTCTAATTATTACTTCTAACAGCATTTTTTACTAGACCAGTTTATAGAGTGAGTTAATTTCAATAAGTTGCAACTAGAGTAAATAATTCATAATGTAAATGTGATTAAAGTAGTTATTCAATGTTTTTACAAAAAAGTTACCTCAGAACATGCTTTCCTTATTTTCTCCACTTCCTCTTCAGTTGATGACTTTTCATATTCTTCAGTTGCTAGCTTTGTTTGTGCATCAATTACAAAACTTTCAAGAGCATTCAATGCTCCTTCTCTTCGGCGTCTTTGTTCATCAAACTCATTGAGAGATTGAATCCTGTGAATTAAAAAATATACATTTCCAATAAAAGATATTACATATTTATCTTTATTTTAAAGTTTACTATGACAAATTAAACTTGGACATATCATTATTATTTTATCTGATAAAGTTTTTATAGAATATTTATTTATATAAAAATATGTGTAAACTAATATTTTTAGGCAATAGATAATTTTAGCAGCATAATACCGAAGGATATTGAGACATCAGGAAAACACATGAAAGAATTTTAAGAAAGATTCCTGATGTCACATGAAAAATAGCAGTAATGCAAATGCATAAATTACTAATACTGGTAGCATGGCAGCTTACTTTTGCAATGAAGCTTTAAACTGGTCTTCATTCAATGAAGAGATACCGTGTTTTTCTTCAGAAGCAGCTATTGGCTCTTTCATCACAACAACTTTTGGTTTCTTTTCAATACTCTTCGTAGCATTCTTCACATCTTCTTTACTCTTCTCATTTTCTTCTGCTCCTTCTTCAGTCTTCTTTCCTTCTTCAGTTTTCTTTTCACCTTCTGCTGCTTCATCTTTGGTGGCACTACTATCTTTTTCTGTCTCACTGGAAGCATTTTCATCACGCTCACCTTCCTTTTGCTCTTTAGTTTCATCTTTGTCATCTGAAGCTGGAGATTAAACAACAATAACGTCTACATGTGTAAAGACATGGTCTTGTTCAAAATAATAAAAAATTGAATAAGACTTAATTTGAAATAAACAGTAATGCGAGTTGTGAACCAACAATTTGAGCTTGTATAGTAGGACAATTCTAAAACTAACATTTATGATTAATTAAAATAATATAAAAATTAGTGTTCCTACAACAATATGCCTGCAAAATGCTTACTCACTTGTAAAAAGCTTGCTGATTGTACTGCCCAATTTTGAAAGAGGAGACTCTTCCTTTTTGTCTTCTGCTTCTTGTTCCTCAGGACTCAAAGTTTTTTCAAGAACCAGTTCAACTCCAGACATAACCAGTATTCCACTGTCATCCATACTGAAATGAGCCTTTACACCTTTGGATTCCACATTCTCTGCAGTATTCTTTGAAAGAGCTTCAGCTACACCAGTGAGGTCAATACGACTTATGTTAAGGGACCCTATTGATCTAAAAGTATAAGTCATGTGATAAAAATCTGCAATATGATACTGAAATGATAAGAGTCAATATTCTACGTTAATCCTTGAACATGTAAAACTGTGTAATATCCTGACATTTGTAATTTTTTCATTACCTCATTTGTATTAATTACGGTGACATACTCTCCTTTGTGAAATAAAATCAATCCAACAGATTAGAGTAAATTTAGATTCACAACTTACTGTAATTCACTTTCAGGAATGTGATCCAACTCCCCATAATTAACATAGAATGAGAAGTCTGTTTGATGTTTGTTGAAAGTCAGAACTTTCTTTTGAGGATATGGATTCATCGGACCAAACAACATACGTTTAACATGTTTTACTGAATTACTGCTTTCCAGTTCACGTTCAAAGACAACCTGTGAAAAAATTCCATTATTTTACAAAATACTACGATTGATTCAATAAATCAATAATTGTATCTGATTTTCAATCATAAAATTTTTTAAAATTCAGCCAATTAGTCAGCAAACAATATGAATACTTATTTAAGACGTCTACATCTATTTGTGGACTTCATTCTGAAGTCCTAAATTAAGACAGGACAAACTTTGCTCATTTCCACCAATTGATCAAGGACAAGAGTGAGGAGAATCACACAATGCCCTAGTGTTCCTCCAAATAATGTAAGAAAATGGTGTGGCAGTCTAGAGTTATTAATACTCCACTAATAACATAATGAAGAGAGGATAATGACATAGCTCAAACAATCCTAACATTGGTTAATTCCAATGTAAAAAGAAGTGAAACCAAACATTTAGTAATTTCTATATCTTCTTAATTTACATTTATATGTAAAGCTAAAGTAAACTATACAAGCTTTAAAAAATTCTTAGAAATTCTTTTTCAATCTAATGCATTAAAATATTCAAAGAGTTTTAACTAATTCACTTTTACACACAAACTTCACAATGACGGTTTCAACAACGGCAGCAACTATAGTCTAATTAAAAACAAAAACAAATATTTATTGATTTCAAACAGTTTGCAAAACTAACAACTAAAATATATACACATATAATGATGTAGCCAAAAGAAGACAATATTAGATCATGAAAAAGACCAGAATTTTTGCAAACTTTGTTGCTTTATATGAGTAGAAAAATGAGATTATTTTAGCTTTTTGAAATTCACGTAGCACAATCCAATAAAAACAACTTTTGTATATGATGCCTGGATTGTTCAACATAAATTTCTTTAATCTTTATTCCAAAAAATGAACTTACATTTGAGGCATTTATTTTTATTATTTAATTTTTCCATGTCTACATCAATATGTAATTGTAACATTTAAACTAATACAGGGATTTTTTATATTTACTAAAAATATGAATTAATTTGGATTAGAAATTCTTTGGAGTCAGGGCTACTATTCTATAAAGAAATTATAATTGTGTGTTTCTCATTTCAATCTTAACTTGATTCCACAAGACTTTTGTTATATAATCTTAAACCTAATGTACCTGAATAGGGTAGAGAACGGCATCACGAGTAATAAATTTCTTGACTTTGAATCCAGTACTCAAGTCTGCCGCTTTGTAAACTGCTCCCATGGCAGCAGCTTCATCTGTGTTAAGGCTCTTACCCAGTTCCTGTCCAACAACTGCGGCAAGCCTTTCTTGCACTTTCGGCACCCTTGTTCCAGCACCCACCAGTATAACCTACAATTTTAAATGCAATATTTGGTATCAAATTCAGTGTAAATAAGATCAATAGACTAAGTCTCCTGACTACTACATGCTATAGGTAGCAGTTATGTTATTCTAATGGAGACTAGTTTCAAATCAATATGCATCTTCAATAATTGGCTTATACAAAGTGATTTTAATTACTATATTAATAATCTTTAGGCTTTTATCAGAAAAAAATGTAATTTTAATGACAACAAAAACTGTGCTTGCATATTTACTGCCAAAATCTGACAACTTTGAAAGCTACAAGTATGACTTCGAAATTTATGTTCAAGTTTGAAAACACTTCACATCCAGATTTGTTTCTTCTGTCTCACAAAAAATAAAATCTGTGAAACATTTCAAAAATGTATGCAACTTATCATTTTCAGTTTATTAATAGCAAGATTAACCAAGAGGATTGATAAACTATATTTTCCATCTAACAAGAACATTATCTATAGCTTGAGCACTCAATTTAATCGCATCATATGATTTTCTGCCAGTTAAATCTTGGCCAAGCTGCGAGGAATTATACTATTGGACTATCATTAATATTATGTAATGATCAGATCCTTCTCTTTATGTCTGGTACTTTCATCCAAGTAAATGTCCTCTAAGAAGTATATGTTTATCTAACCTTCTTAATAATTATTTAATTTTTATGCAGTTATATTTCCATCCTTATTCTAGCCCCACACTTTAAAGCTTTCTAGGTACCATTTTACCTTTTGTGCCAGTGTCAATGTTTCTACCATGTTTATTTTGTTTATTAGCAATCTTATCTTTGAAAAATATTTCTTTTTTATAAATACTCTTGCATAAATCAATATTCAGCAGCATGCCACTGACAATTTCTTTTAATTTAACTATGATTTTGATACATTTGATGTTCATCATTGCATTATCTTCATTACATGATCACCAAATTTCAAATGCTTTTTTTGTCCAACACCACCACATCATCTAATTGTTTTCAGATGGTTTTCTTCCCCCGAAGCAGAAATGAACAATGCTTTTAAAAGGCTTCTCCAGCAGCTATACATTGTACAAATTAAATAAGATGGGTAATAAACAAAACCTTTCCTCTCACATCTTCCCATCAGTATATTGTGTTTCCCTAGATCTATATGTTGTGCCATTAAAGCAATGCAGATTTCCTTTATAACAAACCAGTAAATTAATCCAATTTGTGCTGCAAAATACCATATAACCTTTATGTTATTAGCACTTTCTCAGATATATCCTGAAAAGCTATAATTTTCTAGATATCTATTAATGTAAAATCCAACATTGAGATTTTGGGGGGAAAAAATGCTACTTACTTGACCTATTACACTGAGATCAAGACCAGAAGATTTCAGTGCTTGATCAACAGGAGCTTTGATACGATCAAAAAGATCAGAGCATAGATCTTCAAATTGTTCTCGGGTAACTAATAATTTGAAATCTACATCATCCAAGAGACCTTCCACCTACAAATATGAGCAAAATACAGATTTAAGTAATATTAAATCATGGTCCAAATAACTTACATATACAAAGGAAGAATTAACCATTTTTAAAAGAGTGGTACAACCTCATAAAATACAAATAACCCATTTCAGTAAAATTATCTGCATTTTTACTTTTTAACTAACCTGAGCTTGATGTTCAGCATTTGCACTCAGCACATTTTTCAATCTCCCAGCTTCTTTAAATAACTTAGCCAAAGCCCGGGGATTCTTGAAGACATCATTAGAAGTCTTTTTCTGCTCATTAAACTTTTTCCCCAGGTAATCTCTCAGTCGCAGCTGCATTTCTAACCCACCCAGAGTACGATCATACCTAAGACAAAATATTAAATTAATAAGTTAAATATTGTGTCAATCAAATTAGAATGAAGAATTTGTTTGATGTGTAATGTGCTGCATCTGCAGCCAATTTACCAAACAATTTACAGAATGTGAATTGTTGTACTGTTATGAAACAAGTGTACAAATTAAAGTAAAATTTTTTAAAAATTGCTAAGGAGCATAATTACCCAACTCCAAGGATTGACAACTGAGGGTTTGTTTCAGTGAACCCTTTCTCTTTTGTCTTTACAAGCTGATAGCTAACTATAGTTGCTGTTGTGCTACTTGCTCCCATATCATAGAAAAGGATGTATTGAGCAGTCTCATTGAAGTCCTTTCGTCTGAAGATCCCATAATTCAATGCAACTGAGGGAAGAAAACAAAAGTAACTTTTTCAATGGGACAATTGTGAAAAGTGAAATACAAAAGGAGTAATTCAAATCCAACATATATACATATATATATAAATATGAGTCAGGAAATGACATTGTCATGTTTATTAAAACAATTAATGGGGAAAGGACAGAGATAGAAAGAAGATGACTTACCTGAGGTTCATAGATGGTAGACACCTTGTGAGGTTTAGAGACTAGTTTCAAATCAATATGCATCTTCAATAATTGGCTTATACAAAGTGATTTTAATTACTGGAATGAAAGTTCCCACAGATGGAGTGTGGAACTTTCATTCCAGCATGTCCTACAGTCAAGACAAAGCCCTGGACTCAATATCCTATAACTCTTTATCTCTGCCCTGCCATCTCCATTAACCAGACCAAAATGCCTGTCCTACTGCAAATTATTAACTACCACAGTACTGTCAAACTTTTAAAAAGTGCCCAGAGTCACAAAACAAACAAGTTCAACCAGTAATTCACATTAACCCTCCTTGAAGTCATCATAAAATGACATGTTCTTTTCTTAAGTTTTTATGCAAGAGGTTATTCCAAAATAATTTGTAAAATACTTTAATATCACAGTTTTCATTAAAATTTCCTTAATTGCTTGTTTATGAAGGAAAAGGTTTCCACTAGCTAATACACAACACATTGGAATTAGAAGTGGATCTAGAGCAGGACTAACCAGCAGTGTAGTCATTAATTAGCTGAAGAACCTTGATACCAGCCAACTCAGCAGCTTGAAGCAGGGACTTTCGTTCAACTTGGTTGAAGTAGCCGGGAACTGTCAAAACTGCTTCCTTCACTGGCTGCCCAGCAGAATCTTCAGCAAATTGTTTAGCTTTATGTAATATTTGTGCTAGTAGCTCTTCCGGGCTGTATAAGGTCTCGCTAGAAATTTCAAATAATACTGACTAGTGAAATTTTATGTCAAAGTAGCACACATTTAAACACTAACTATTAATTGCAATATATAGCAATTTAATAAATTAAATCTGATCACATACTTGTAATGCCGGGCTACATTTTCTTGCAATCTATAGAACAAAGAAGTCTTTCTTCTTCGTTGCATAAGGAAAATGGAATATATTCACTGGCTTTTGTTTACAACTCAATTAAAGAATTAATTCTCTTAAAACTCCAGATTAAACAAACAGAACTTGCCTATCATGCCTGAACAAGACTGTTCCTCTTTCAGGATCTGCTTCCAAAGAATAATACGGAAACCTCTTCTGGTAAAGCTGAACCAATGGATTATCCAAACTTTTCCCCAGAAGATCCAACAAGTAACCATAGCTATTACGAGGGAATCGGATACCAACAATTCCTGCATCATCTCCAAAAGTTCTTTCTCCATCACGGAAAGCAATCATGATGGGGGTTTTGCGCTTAGATTCTTTATTTAAAGCTATTTCCATAGGAACTCCAGGCTGAGGAAAAGTTTATTAATATTTGAATAGAAAATTAAAATAAATGTTGTTCTTAAAATTTCTTATGTTTACATCTGAATTATTAATATTATTGTGCAAAAGACATTCTTGAAATTAATTTCTACTCACTGAAACAATGGCTATCTTCATCCATTCTGACCCAAGGTCTACACTCATCACAGCTAAACTCTGAGCAGCATGTAGTGTCTGCCAAATAATTAGAAGGCTAAACAAAAGTACTGAACCCAGTTTCATGACTGCAAAAAAAATAATAAACCAAATGTTTAGCATTGAAGTTTAGAAGATCATTGAAAAACAAAATATACCTAACCTCATAGAGAGTACAATTTAATTACCCAAAACTATTTGAGATACTATAATGCAACAAACTGTTTATTTTTTAACATATATACACGACATTGACTTACTGTTCAACACATTGGAACTGGATGATTTTTGATACATCACTCACTTTTCCTCTATTAAGACTTTTTTGAGTAAGGCTAATGATAAATATCTGTATAATAAATATGTATAATGAAGGGACATATTCAATGTAGATAAAAATAAATATTTTGGAGGTTGTGTCCGACATATGGGAACATTCACAGTTTTGTGGGTATAAAATTTGTAGTGTCCATCAACCTGTCTTTAGCCAACATATTTTACTCAAGAGCATTGTAGAATAACTTGCATACATTTTTATATAAATTACTTATAATATTGATAGTTTAAATAAGTTGGAGTTTTTCTGTACAAAATGGAATGTATTTAAGAAACTGTTTTAGAGTATATTATTACTGAACAGAATATCAAGCTATGTTAATGATTTTATCTAGAAATGAGTGTTATTTAATACAAATTCAAAAAAGAAAAAACTAACTATTTGATTTCAATGAAAGGTGTCATTTTCAGAGGATGAGTTTTAGAGAGACAAAATTTTTAGTGCTAAAATATTGTTTAAAATATACAAATGAAAACAAAATAAATTGAATAACTTTTACTTAGGTCAAATAAATAAATGAAGCCAGATGCAATAAGAGTGCAGGTGGTGAATTTTACGTTTTTAAAAACAGTCATTTTTGGCCACTTTTAAAAAAATAAAAATTAGCTTGTTTACACACCATAATTTCCTTCCCAAAAAATGTGGTGGTGAGGAAATTGAGAATATATTTTCATGAAAAACAAAACTTTTAAATTTTCCAAACTGCCTAAACGAGATTATATTTTATGCAGACTAATAACAAAAAGATAAGGAATTATTTGAGATCTTGTAAAAATGATATCAGATCCAAAGAGAGATTGAAAATAAAAATTATCAAACCTTCAAACAAAAATACCAGGATACTTACTTAGATAATGTTATTGGTCGCATTAGACAATTACAGACAAAATAAAAAACATTTTCCTCTCCACAAAATATGTAGCAACAAAGCCAAATTACTATTTCCAGATTATATTATGATTAGTTGAAAATTTTAGAATTCAAATTTTAATATAGATCCTTATCTTCGAAAACGAGTAAAACAGAAAGTAAAGCAGAGTAACTCTTATTTCTGTATTCTGCCACAAGTTATTATATATAGTATATTTCTCCATTTTAATTTAGTAAAGTGGTAGGGATGAAAAATAAAATAATTTTCATTAATGCTGAACATTTAAAAAATTTTAGAATTCTCTAAATGTATTAAACGTGAGCTATACCAACTATTACAGTGTCATTCTAACTAATTCTATAGTTTGTGTCGTAAATAATTAACACCTTGCCTCACGCAATCCATGTGTCTGAGAACTACATACAAATTACAATAACAGATTCATTTAAATGCGCACAAATATGTAATTCTTTTATTAATAAATATTGGTATAGTGAGATTTAGACAAATGGAAATAAATTTAGGTAACAAGTCAACGGCTGTCAAAACCAGCAGTCGGCTGCTAGCAATTGTGGTTATCGTCTGTTTACAACAATATGCAATGCAGACGAGATCAAATCCTTAAATCGCTTACCTGATTAAATAAGGAAGAGTAAATAATTTGAAACAACGGGCGAATAACCGGGACCGTTTCTGGCTAAATACTGTTTAGCTTCGACCGCTCGACACGATAACATGTGCATGCGACATTAGTTTTAATACTTGGAGCCACTACCAAAGATCCACGACTGCATTGTGTGTTGGCTTGTGATTGGCTCCAAAGAAATGATTCAACAATCTCAAACATTAAATTTTGCTTTGAAAATTAATTGTGTATAAGTATTATTCGGAATATTTGGGTATGTTGCTGTCCAATATTCAGCTGTAGTTTGAGAAAAACAAAAAGTGTTGAAAGTTGGAAAGTTATGGTGTTCATAAAGTTTGGCCCCCCAAAATATTAAAACAAATGGAAATCATTGGGAAATAATCAAGTTGTCTCTAAAAAACTATTTAAGAATGGAAAGTATGGCTTAAGGTAACATTTTGTTCTTGAACCGCTATGCACATTATAAAAACTGGACAATTTTTTTTTATTATTATACAATTCCTCTGCGGCGTCAAAATTTTCTGGTTCAATTTGCCTATACGCCGAATCTACGATAAATTATTTCTTAGATGCCTCATTAATTCTTCTTCATAACATTGTCCACAATAATTTCAGTAATTAAATTGTTTACTCATTATGGTATGATAATACTAAATTTGGAAAATAATTTCTTTACCCTCCTAAAAATTTACGCATAAAATACTGTGACATGTATAAAACCGGGATGACCTATTCAAATGCACTAAATAATTCGATTTGCTTGGGAAATGATAAGTGAAAAGTAAAAAAAGCAAACATAGAAATTATAACCGAACCTGGTCAGAAATACATGACCAATTACAAGACAGTTGTTGCTGCTGTAAAATTAGCATAATAGTTGGATACCGTTTATATGTAAACCATGAGCATATCGAAAGTCGAAATAAGGTATATTATAAAAGCGGAGCGATTTAATTTATGTTCTTTCTATTCTATTATCGTCAAACGTCAAGTAATACATTTTCTCGCTCTTTTAAATTGTTATTTCAGTGTACTTGTGTTTAATTCTCGCTTAATTCTTTATCGGAATATTAGTTGATGAAACACATTACATATTTCCAACGTTGAAATGTATTGTCCATATGTTTTACTAGCTTCACAAAGTTCAGTCTAATCATCAGAATTAATTATTTTACATCCAAGAACCATTAATTAATAATTAGGAACTAAGATATCTTTGGACATGTTTGGTAATACCAAAGAGATATCAGAGATAATTGTACAACCCTTTGTTCACCTTTGATCTTAATTAATGCTTGATCTTCGACTGTTTTGTTGTACAAAGTTGTATTCAGATTTGAAATGTCATTCATTAACTTCGAAAATTCCAATGCGATGCATAAAAATAGGATGGAAATAAAGGAGGCTCGAGAAATTATTCTAAAAAAGGTTGTGTAAATTTTGTAAAAATAATATGTCCCTGACAATTTGAGTTCTATCTTTTAATTTAATATATAAGAGGAAAGAATTTAATTTTGCGTTAGGTGTGTTTCGTAACTACAGTAAGATTTACTCGTAAGTCAACAAGCTTACAAATTATGACAGGATAGTTATTCCAGTTATTCGTCTTTTTTTACTTTATTTCCCCATCAGTATTTGTCAATGTTACACAGTCACCTCATTCATAAAGTTCTTCAGTATTGTTCTAGCAGTTGATTATGAGCACCATAGATTCTCTGCATGAAGTGTCTTTGTTAATAATTTTTGCTTTGGTTAATGTGAAAGGCAAGATAGGGTTTAATGCAGGTTAAAAAATGCGAGAAATACCATAACATGATTCTTTTTAATGAAATTTGAACTGGAAGAGATGTACATCCCCCATGTATCAACCCCTAACTCCTGATGATTATGTTTCTGGGATCATATTCCCCTTTAACCAAGAAATTATTAATACTGTTACAGGTGATTAAAAATACCTTTTTCATATGAGTGACAATTTGTATTATAAATTAATCACAATGGCAAAACAGGAAAGGAATAATACAAATAAGAGAGGTGAAAAATTTCACCCAAAATTGGTCAGAATTAAAATTATTTATTTATTAAATTATAACATTTCATTCCTTTGTTTGTAACCTCTTCAGGAGTGAAAACAATCTACAAAAAAATAACTATAATTTAGAGTAAAATAAATTAAATGTGCCTATATATAAAATGCACTTACACAAAAATAATCTAAAAAGTTGTTATAATCACAGATTGCACAAAGATTTATGGACAAATTTGTACTTTAAGCATGAACTTATCTCATTCAATAACAAACCTCGGAGACAGTTCGTGCTTCATGTACAAATTTATCAAGAAATCTTTGTGCAATCTGCGATTATAACAACTTTTTGGATTATTTTTGTGTAAGTGCATTTTATGTATTTATATATAGGCATATTTATTTATTTCATTTCATTTACTTCAATTATAATTATTTTTTGTAGATTGTTTTCACATCTGAGGAGGTTCCAAACAAAGGAATGAATGTTGTGTTATAATTTAATAAATAAATAATTTTAATTTTGGCTGTAATTTTTCACTTACATTATTCGAGGTACAGTCACTACATATTCTTCACCTGGAAAGCCTTTGTTCTTTAAGAGAAACAGTAATTCAGCTGACATTCTGTAGGTGTGTTTAGTTACAAAATTATTAATCTCTGTAATAACAGAGATTAAGAATGGAGGTTTACGATTATAAATCTTGTCACATGGTAGAAAATGTAAACTTATATTAAATAACAAAGAATACAAAAATTAATTTGAAAAATTCTAAAAGTATGTCTGCAAATTTCACTTTGTTTCTGCAGAATAATGATGCAAGTATGTAGTTCATATTTAATGATTATTTTTGAACTTTTGGAAAGTAGGGGTGGTGGTGAATTTACAGTGGGGTGTGATGATGTAATTTCAGAACTAGATGAATGGTTGTAATATCGACTTAGAAGATGGCCTAGCTGATCTTTGGAGACCTAATAGGTTTGCAATATTGGCACATATATTTAATCTATTCCTGTTCTGGTCATTTTTGAAGATATGATTTTCTTCTGCAGTTTTCAAATGTTAGACCATAAATGCTAATATTTGTATGTCCTGATGTATTGCATCTGGTTTAAAAAATAGAAGTAACTTATCAAGTGCATGTTTTTTTTATCATTATTCATGTACATGGAAAACAACAAATTTCATGACAGTGGATGCATTTCAATCCATCCAATAACCTGTGCCACCAGGTGTTAACTAACCTCATCACCATCAAGAAATTCATCATACTTTGTCATCCATGTTTTTAAAAATATACACAGCACAAGAAGTTATTAGTCACAATCTAACTTGATACTGTTGTGTGCAAACCCTACACACTTATCAGTTTTCCTCCAATCCCTACAACTTTGAGGTATGGCCAAATTCTAAAACACAGATTGTTGAAATTCCTAAAAATTTAAGTTTTGACATCATTACTGTTCCATCAGTAATGCCCCTAGATGATTAATAATACTTGTCTTCAAGCTGCATCATGTTTAGCCATAAAGTTAAAAAATATTCTATAATTGTAGTATAAATAAGTTTTTCATGTACAGCAGGTAGTTCTGGTATGCCATAAGATTGAGAATTATTGAAGATTATAAGGTTTGTTAAACCAATAAATTTTACTAGAGGGGGTAGATAAAAGTGAATGTATGGATTTAGTTAAATGTACACTTACATTGTGATTTATATTTTTGGTTGTAATTGATTTAATTTGATAAGCTGAAAATATTTATATAAATACTTAATGCCTATATGTGCACTGAAACAATTTTAATTTTTTCTAAGGCAGAGGAGGATTTTTTCAAAAGAAAATCATTGGAAGAAAGAAGGAAACAGAGGGGTGATGATAAATGGATCCTTCCAGAATTAGATGAAAGAATTAAGGAAAGTAGTGGCTGTGTGAAACATAAAAAGAACAAAAAGGAGAAAAAAAAGAGGAAGAAGAAGAAGAAAAAACAAAAGAAGTCCTCAAGTTCAGTAAGTAAACTACAATAATTGGATTGACTGGATGATGTGTAAACAGTCACCTTATTCTTTTATCCAGGAAACCCGTTGATCCTTGTAACATAAAAAATTATGAAGTATTTTTATTAAAATAAACTGGACACTCTAGATCAGTGATGGGCAAACCTTTTAAAGATGGGGTCAAATGAAAGGAAAAAACTTTGGGCCGGCCAATATAATGTAGAGTTGAAGCGTCGTAAAATGTTATATACTTTGTAAAATGCTACAGTTTCGTTGCAGATGAGGCCTAGTGGTGTAGCGCACCTTTCTGTATATATTTATTATAAAAACACAATAATTAATTTACTTAAAGTTTAAAAAATATTATTTCCTGGCTAGCTAAATATGCAAAAGTTCCCTACACTCAAGGTTTACCATGAGGTTAATAGGCTATCAACGAATTCTGCTCAATTGATCGTCACAGAACCATGACTGCTACAGCACCATCATCAACCGCAGAATGTCTGATCACCCAACCTCTCCCTGGATCAGTGATCGTCAAACGGTTCCATTTGGTTCCTACTTACCCTGCGCTTTTATGGGAGAACCAACAAAGCTTTGTCCTTCTATATCACATCAGTGGAGGGTAAACAGGGGCTGTTTTCCAAGATTATTGCACCATGAAGTGTAGGAGGAGGGGAGCATTCCGTTGTACCTAAGACATAGCGTATTTTATTGTCTATAGTTTATTTTTAAACCATGAAATCGTATGAGCCAGGCACATGTGTCTAGCTGCTGCACATTCCTATCTCCCAAATTTATTAATCTTACCATTATTACATGCAACCATAAGTCTCGCTACAATGGTTTATCCCTAAAAACTATGAAAAAGTCCTTCCAACTGCATTCATATTTGAAAACATGGCACTTAGAATCAAATTAACATTTCTTAGATAATGTCTTAAGACTATTTTTTTTACAATATGCAGAGTAAAACTAGGAAACCAACAACGGTAAGCCTCATCTGAATCAAGAGATGCTTTTCGATATCCAGTCTCTTTTGCCAATTTTACTTTCGCTACAAAGTTTCCAGCAGCCAGTTGCTTCTCACTCTCAACATAACATACCAATATCTAGGTTAAGTCAGTGCTAAAATTAGAAAGAGAGGAAAAAAGGGGAAAATATTTATTTTTCTTACAGCCTGTATTCTTTTTTATTTGGCAGATTAAGAATAATGTCTTGCAGGCCGGATAGAACATTTCAGGGGGGCCGCATCTGGCCTGCCAGATGTAGTTTGCCTTTCACTGCTCTAGATAGTAAAGAATATATGACTGGTGTTTTCTTATATTTACAAAAAGCATTTGATTCTGTTAATAATATTCTATTCAACAGTATGGGGTTAGTGTCTCTCATAATCTAATAGGTATCAACAAAAACCTATGATTCCAAGCTGATATAAATTGTTCCAC
The DNA here is from genome assembly GCA_034510155.1 of Eucriotettix oculatus. Classification (NCBI taxonomy): domain Eukaryota; kingdom Metazoa; phylum Arthropoda; class Insecta; order Orthoptera; family Tetrigidae; genus Eucriotettix; species Eucriotettix oculatus. The sequence goes on from CM067377.1 coordinate 19,221,016, forward strand.
ATATTTAATTAAGACACTATTATATGCAGATGACAATACTACTATGGCATGAAACAGGTATGAAAGACAAACTAAGGTTAAATATGGGGTGAGGCAAAAATATGTTAACGTTAAATGGTTGTTTAATTCACTTTAAATTAAAAGGTAGTTATGGCAAGGGCATTATATTCTGAAATCGTGAAACTGTCCCAGTTATGTGACATACATGGTTTTTTGGTTACATCTGAATTCTATTATGGAAAATACACAATTTAACTGAATTATAATTTTACATTACACTCAGTTTATACAAACAAAATAATAATTACAATTATATGCAATCTGTAACAACCACAATTATATGCAATCTGTAACAATATTTGTGATAAATTATATATTATAGCTTTAAAATAGCTTTTTATAATTTATTATGGACATATGAGTGACCTACAGTAAGTTGTTATTTCAGTTTAAATTATGGCATGCCAGCCACAAGATGGAAACAGTTGAACACCCAATTCTTTCTCACCATGTGCATTCTAAATTTTTTTGTCTACAGGACAGTGAAGAAGATAGCAGCGAGGAGGAATGGATAGAGAAGGAAAAGGGTGAAGAAAAGAAAATTGCAGAAGTTCCCCAGAAACAAACTCCACAGAGAGATGAATGGATGAATTTCTTTGATACAGTTTCAACCACAAGTTCAAGTAGAGAAAACAAGAAGAATTTAGCTGTTGACAAAAATGATGAAAGAAATATTTTGGATAAGGTATTATGTCAATTTTCATTGTTAATTATATAATATATTTTAGTCAGGGCTAGGTTACTATTAGTATAAAATGATCTATTTTCTGCTAGTTAATTTTCCCTCTCATTGGAATGTCCTATCACAGTTTACTAATAATATTAAAGTATTAAGGCAAACCAAAGTCAACCCCAGGCTGTAGAGATATGGAAGAAGAAGATTAAATCTACCAACATGTTCTTTTTCATCATAACTGTATCCAGTTATTGTTAACTGCATGTGTCACTTGTTATTGATCCTCTCTATTTTGACCATCAGGTTATATGCAGAGAAATATTTTCATATTTCATTCAAACCTGTTTCAACTCTCAATTCACTGCATCATCAAGGATATGTGAAAAGTGACTTATATGATTTACCCATAAACTTAAGGAATGATTCAAAACTTTATTGACAAAGTAAAAAAGCATCCCAAACATTCATTACACAGTGTTTAGTTAATTTCCTTTATTTACACATCTAGTTAATATTTTATTTCATAGATTGATTTTTTCTTCAAATTTAATGACCCTCCTAATGTTTTCATATGTTTTACAATATTTAATTTGTATGCATTTACAAGTAGTTACTATAATGATTGAAATACTCATTTTTCATGATAGCAACTCATTTTATACTTCAGCTTATATTCCATGTCTAATTCATCAAACGCCAATGGTCTTCCCCTTAATAATTAAAATAATTCAGCCAACCATTTTTCATCTTTTCCTTTCAGAGATACTTTTAATTTCCATTTCATTGAATTCTTAATTTTTAATTAGAAATTACTTCATGTAATATTACATTACAATATAGAAAAATTCTCATGTTCATATAAGCTTTATGTTTAAATTGTATACACATTCTTCCTAAATTAGACAAGAGAACTGACTTCTGCATTGCCTTCCACTTTAAATTATTTGGTTCTTACAGATTAATTAGTTTCTATTTTCTCACATAACCAGCAGTTAATGATGTGTTTAAGGGAAAGGATCACGAGTGTTACAAAAACAATCCTATCAGACAGGTACAATAAGACAAATAATAAATGACAAGGGGAAATAGTGTGCCAGAAGGCAGTTGTAGAATGTTGTTAGAAGAGAATTCAAAGCCTTAATACCAACTGTCATTTCTGGTACAAGTAGGTTTTGGCAGAATATTTGTCAAGCTGAATGTAGAAAAGAGGTATCATACAATTCAAATGTTGTTGTGGTGGTGGTTTTCAGTCCTAAGACTGGTGTGATGCAACCCTCCATGCTAGCCTATCTTGTACAAGCCTTTTCATTTCCTTATAACTAGCACAACCGAAAAAAAACTGCAGCCGACAACAATTATTCAAGTTTATGTGCCGACAGGTGCCACAGAGGAAGAAAAAATTGAGAAAATCTATGAAGAAATTGAAGTATGTCAAGGGAAACGAGAATTTGATAGTAATGGGTGACTGTAACATAGTAATAGGAAAGGGAAGAGAAAGTTATGTAGTAGGGGACTATGGACTTGGGGAAAGGAATAAAAGGGGAAATAGGCTAGTATAATTTTGCATCGAGCACAGATTAGTTGTGACAAATACCTGGCTTGGGAATCATGAAAGAAGACTATTAACATGGAAGAAGCCAGGGGACATGGGCAGGTTCCAATTAGATTATATAATGGTTAGACAGGGGTATAGAAATCAAGTGCTAAACTGCAAGACATACCCAGGAGCAGATATCAACTCTGACCACAATCTGCTGGTTATGAAATGCAGGCTGAAAATGAAGAAACTCAAGAAATGAATTAGAACAAAAAGATGGGAAATAGAAAAACTGCAACAACAGGATGTATAATAGGTTAATAGTGAAAGGAGAAAGAAACAATATAGAAGAGAAATGGACACTCTTGAAGGAAGAAATGACAAGAGCAGCAGAAGAAAAAATAGGAAGAACCGCTCAATCCAATAGGAAAGCATGGATAACACAAGAAATAGTAAAATTATTGATAAAAGGCATGAATATAAAAATGTGAGAGATGAAAATGGTAAAGAGCAGTACAGATGCTTGAAGAATGAGATAGATAGGAATTGAAAATCAGCCAAAGAGGCTTGGCTACAAGAGAAATGCAAAGCAGTTGAAGATTTCGTGGTGAAAGGGAAAATAGACACGGCTTATAGGAAAATCAAAGAAACATTTGGCGAGAATAAAATATTAGCAAGAACATCACGAGAGCTGATGGGAAGCCAATTCTGGATAAAGAAGAAAAAGCAGAAAGATGGAAGGAATATCTTGAAGAGCTGTATCATGGTGAAAATCTAGATCAGTCAGTAATAGAAGAAGAAGGGGATGATGAAGAGTTGGGGGACAAAATTGTAAGGTCAGAGTTTGAGAGAGTGCTGACAGACTTGAGCAATTGTAAAGCACCAGAAATTGATAACATTCCAGCAAAGCTGATAAGATCATCGGCCGAAGAAGCAATATCATTGCTATTCAGGATACAAAACAAGAACAGTCCCAGAAGATTTGAGTAAAAATATAATTACACTGGAGCTGATAGATGCGAACAGCTCAGGACAATTAGTTTAGTATCCCACGCATGCAAAATATGAACTAAAATAGTATATAGGAGAATGGAACGTCAAATAGAATGCAAGTTAGAAAAGATCAGTTTGGCTTTTGGAAGCAAAATTAACTTTGTGACTAATTTTAGAAGACAAGATAAGAAAAAACCGCCTGCGTTTATGGCATTTGTAGATTTAGAAAAAGTGTCCCTGTTCAGGAGTTTGTCCATGGCCCTGTTGTTAATCAACTGCAGGATGACTTTTTCCATGTACATCTTAGTGTGCTCCAATGCATTAATTTTATCAAATAGGACTTTATGTTCAGTAGTAAGGACATGTTTAACTGAAGTCAATTTCATTTGTTGTTGGTCTTGCTGCCCTTTGCTATTCTATAACTCTATCCTTCACTGTTCTAAGAGTTTGACGAACATACTGGAGACCACAATCACAAGGGGTATTATAAGCTCCAGGGGTCCTGAGGCCTCTATGGCCTTTGCTGTATGTTTGTGATTGTGAGACGTAATCAACTTGGAGTTCTACTTATCTGAACAGGTCTTTCTCAATCAAATGTTTTTTGTGCCCAATTGTATATATTCATTTCCTCCCCTTATGGGTGGACACCTTTTCCTGCACATAACTTGGGAAATGGTAATATATGTTCCTACACAAAAAATTATCCTCTATCGTCCTTATCAGTTTGTTGGTGAGACCTTGTAACACCTTGTATATCTTGTGTTTATGCTAAGCGGAAGAAAGAATTCCGTTTCTTATTTAAATAAAATTTTAATTAATATATGAAGTGTTAGCAACTTATTGTCAAGTAACAAGTTTGAGTATCTAAATCATAATGAACTTGCAGCTCGGACAAAGTGATAGAGAACTTAACCCTTACTGGAAAGATGGTGGTACTGGATTACCGAAAGTGGAAGGCGTCAGTGGCAAAGTTGGTGGCTCTGTTGGAGATGGTGGAGTTGCATGGTTGGAGAAGGCTTTGGAGCGTGTGCGCCAGCAGGCAAAAGAAGAAGGAAGGACAGAAGAAGATGTAGCAAGAGATCGCTGGGGAGTGAGTGGTTTTTGCTTTTGTGTATTAGTGTAGAACAGTAATGGACAATAACTTTTCTTTAAAGTAAAAATATATTTTACCTTGTTTCAGTCCCTGGAAAGATTAGAAAATATGTTGGCTGATGCTAAGAATAAGTGGATTAATAGTGACAGAAATCACAGTGATAAAAGATGGCATTCAGGTAAAAGAATGAACATACATTTCCAAAAACCAGGAGAAAAATCCTCTAGAGAAAGTAACAACTTCAAGAGATCATCAGAGATTGACACTAAAGCAAACTTCAGTTCATCTTCTAATTGGAGGCGAACAAATGATAGGAGTGAACCTAGGATACCAAATTGGAAGAAAACGAGAGAGCCAGAAAAATCTGCCAATAAAATGGCGTCACCTGTTGGTAAATGTTATTAATGATTTATATATTCAGTATATTATTTTTATAATTTACATTTTGTGTTTTACTCAAAGTTGTATACACAGAATCCTTTGACTCTAGTTGTATCCCAAATTGTTCATAGTCCAAATATATTTTTCCCATTGAAATGTTTGTAAACACAATCATCTCAATATCACTGAACATACTTTTCTTAATAAGCATTTATTTTATTGAATATAACATGTACAATTGTTGTTGGTTTAATTCTTAGACTGGTCTGATGCAATGCTCCATGCTAACCTATTTTTCACAAGCCTTTTCATTTCTACAAACTAGCGCATCCTTCCTAATCAGCTTAGTGTATACCATCCCTTACCTTCCTCTTCCCTCAAATTATTAATCTATCCCTTGTCTTGGCCAAAGTTCTCTTGTTCTCTCTTCCTCTATTCTGGTTAGTACTCTATCCACGTATCTGATTTTCAGCATTCTTTTCTGGCACCATGTAAAATTATACAAAATAAATAAGTGTTCAGTTTATTATTTTTATTGGATCCTCTTATCACATAATTTATGAAACAGTGATTGTACCTATCTTCATTTCAAAATATTCTCAAAGTTGGGATAGTTTCATTCAAAATTAATTCAAAACACTATTTACCACAAGTCTGTCATGGTAGTGCTTACTGTACACAGTTCCTCTATTACATATATCTTAATCTGAATGCTAGTAGTGTCCTACTGAACCTGTTTATCCTCCGATGACAACTTCACTTTCACATTCTTTATTTCGTCATTCTGTAAATCAATCAGTTCTCAAAACAGATTTGTGGAGCTACAGTTAAGAAAGGAGCTTAAGAACAGAGTTGGTATAAATAAAAAATACCATACTAACCTCCTCCAGAAAAAAAAAAATCTTGTTTCCTATCCTCCGTCTAGTTTTCCAAACCCATCATGCACCAATGTAGTCACCCCTAACTACAACCTTATTGCCTGGAGTACTAAAACTCAACTCCTTTTTCTGGCTGGCCTACACAGGATTACAATTCAACCCAGATATAAAACACGTCCTTCCCCCAATGCTCCCCACTTGCCCAAGGGAATTTTAAATGTTTTTTGGACCTTAATTTTGAGTTTTCTTTTAGAAAAGAAGCAAAACATAACTCAGAATAAACATCATAGTTCATCAAATTCTTCAGATTCAGAAAATGACACCAAGCTGACAGAATCTGAACTGCTGACAGATGATCAAATGAATGAATTGGGTGCAAAAATTGTGAAGGCAGAAATTCTTGGCAATGATGTTAGTATTTTTGAAGTTTGTTTATATAGTATAATTAAATACTCTAAAATGTGTGTTGTGTTTCTCCCAGTATTTGGTGGTGGTGCTAAGTTTACTTTCTATCTTTACTAACACCATATTTTTGCTTCATAAATTATGTGCTGCCATTGTAAATCTAATAAAATGTAATAAGTTATTTAAATTGAATTTGACTAAATATAAATTTGATGTGGCAGGGTAAGTTAATAGTATAATTTTTTCAATAGTTTGGTCAATTAATAAAAAATTTGATTTTTTAAAAGAATTAAACCTAAAATTGGGGTTGGTTTCTTTCCAACTCAATGGAGAGCATGAATTTCTATTCTCAGGAGTTTTCATAGGCATAACAACAAAAGTTATAGCAACACATTGAAAAGATCTGATAGCCTGGGGTGAGGTATACATCACCCTTCTACAACTAGAACAGCATGTGCCAGGATTTCACGTTTTTTCTCATGGACCATCAGACATTCTCCTCTTCTCATCAATTGCTTATTGATGCAATCAGACTTGAAGTTACAAATCTCCTTTATTTATGCAATTTGAGTCACAGCTGTGTCAGACCATGAATAATGAATAATAAAATCTCTCAAATCTAAAATCCTTGTTTCTCTCAAGAACTCAACTTCTTATAGGCAGTTGATGGAGTATGGAGGAGTGTATTTTAAGAGAGCTGTCCTGGTGACTCCATTTATCTGTATATGTCTTGTCTGGCATTCGAAGTGCTTAAATGTGTTGAATGGTCAAGCTTCTGAGAATCCTGAAATATTGAGCTGATGGCATCACACTTTGATGTCCTCTCAGACTTACTTTCACTTATTTTCTTGGTTTGTTCAAAATACTTTAACCCGAGAGCTTGTTTTCCAGCAGTTGGTCTAAATGTTCTATTAATGCTGACCTACCTTTCAGGTTCTTGCTAAGGAACTGCGTTTGAAATTAGAGGCTGCACGTGTAGTAAAGGCTAAGAATGAAACCAAAAAGAATGAAGACAAGGAAGAAGTTATTTTGTTAACAAAAACTGATGTCCATGGAAATATTCGCCCTGCTCATTTATCATCCTCAAATCTGATTAATCAAAGAAAGATGGACAAAAGAAGTAAACACCACCGTGACAAGAAAAGTCAATTCATTGATAGCACTCAGTCTCTGCAGGAGATGGTAATGCAAATGAACTACTTAAATTTAGTATCATGTGATAAAATGTGTTTGAACAACAAACCTTTTCTCTTTTATAGTTTGAACTAGAAAAATTCAGATCATCTGGTGATGGGGAAGCAGAGTTCATAAGACTAGCAGGAAAGGTACGTTGCTTATTTGTCTCCTTGTGTATTGTTTTCTTTTAAGAATAATATATCATTTAATATCTGTTTTTCAAAAGATTATAAGTTTTGGGATTGCATCAGGAAAATTTCTTCTTTAAATTTTCATTTAAGTAGTTAAACATTAATTTTGACACAGCTATCCTTTGATGAGTTAATTACATACTTTCAAAATTTAAATCCTGAAGATAATTTACCTGATAAAGTCCAAATTGTGGGGAAGAAATATTGTAGGAAATGAATAAAAACTTGGAGTTTGTCTAAATTGGTAGTTTTTAATTTAAATAACTTTTTATTTTTTAAAAAAAAGAATAACAGATATCTACAGCCTGTCTGTTTCTTTTTCATTTTAGGAATAGACCAAAGAGTAATTCTATTCCTTTATGAATATTTGGACTGTATCTCTGAATGTTATTCTTTCCCTGATAAACAGTTTCTTTGCACTTCAAAATGTAAATGCTACTTTCCTTCTATATTTATCTATTTCTCTTCTTTCACTTTGTCGCTATCAACTTTACTTTGATAAACCTACCTGTCTGATTTATGTAAATATCTGATGCTTTAGTTCCTCTGTTTTTCTTGTTGTTGTTTTTTTGCCTTTGTTGGTACCTGCAATTATCTTTCATGTATGGAAAAACTGAGAAGGAATAATCATAGCTTTATACCATCTATACTTGCTGTCAAAGAAAGCAGTTAAACTTTCTTACTGCTGTTCATATTCACTAATTGCCACTTGTTTCTTATAGCTCCAGGTTATACTTAAACCACATCAGTTAAATTTTTGTCTATGTTTATTATTGTTCAATAGTCTTCTAATAATATATCATTTTGAGTAATAAATAGAAGTGCTTGTTTATGTAACACTGGTATCAGACACATTGTAGAAGATATTTGGTGAAATTGTGTGAGCAATGAGTACTTTTAACAATTCAATTTGACTTGACTGATATAATTCACCATATTAATCCTTTATCATGCTTAAATTGCACAAAATAATCTGAGTATTAATAAATAGATAATCTAACAGTTAATTAATATTAAATAAACAATACAACCAATTTGATAAACAATTTTATATTTATTTAATACATATACAATGTTTTGTTCATATTTGCGCTTTAGTCACTAAAGTAGATCATGTAATTCATTTAAAATTTGTCTGATGAAGTCTTCAAATATGGACAAAACATTGTAGGTGTATAAAATAAATTTAAATTTGTTTACTGTCAAATTATTATTTATTTAATGTTGATATTTTGTCAAAATGTTTGATGGAGCATGTAACATACCATCTATTAGTAAAAACTTTGTAAACATAGCATTTTTTTCATGTTTCTTATTTCAGGTCGGTGCTGGAAATGAGTATGATATAGGAGATGATTTTGCTGACAAAACTTCTCACTCAGGCAGATCTAATACAGATAGAGAACATGGAAGAATAATTGCAGAAAATCGGAGGATTAATAAGGTTCTTGATGGTTGCAAGTGGTGTCTTGGAGGTTCAGAATTACCAAAGCATTTGCTGGTATCTTTAGGAGAAAAGGTTAGTCTACTGCAACCTGGAAATGGTGGGTAGAGAGGAAAAGAAATTGAAGTTTCATTACTATGTAAGAGAGTGCTCATTATTTTGGTTTATTTCTCCATATGTGAATTTGTTGTTATTTGACTGGTCTGATTCAACCCTCCATGCTAACCTATTCTGTGCAAGCCTTTGCATTTCTGCATAACTATCCCAACCTCCCTATTCTGCTCAACATATTCCATCCTTAGCCTCCCTCTTCTGTTCTTATCACACACACTCCCCTCTAATGCTAATTTTACAAGACCCTTCTCTTGGTCAAAGTTCTCCATATTGTTCTCTCTTCTCTTATTCTGCTTAGAACTTTGTGGTTAGTTACACTATCCACCATATGAGTTTAAGCTTTTTTGTATAGCAGCACATTTCAAAAGCTTCTATTCTTTTCCTTTCTGCAACTCTTACTGTCCACATTTTGCATCCATTTAACGCCACACTCCACACAAACATTTGAATGATTTCCTAATATTCTGACTTATTTTAGCCATAAGTAAATTCCTCTTTTTTTGCAAAAGCCTTTCTTGCTTGTGCAAGAAAGTGTGTGGGATAAGAACAGAAGAGCGAGGCAAAGGATGGAATACGCTGAGCAGATTATGAAAAGGCTTGTGCAGGTTAGGTTAGGATGAAGGTTTGCATCAGACCAGTCTTAGGACTGAATAACACAACAAAAAACAAAGTCAAAGTAATAAGTTGGCTAGGAAAGAGAGACAGAAGAAAGTCAATATAAATACCTATATTCATTGAATTAGCAGTATGAGCTATGCTGGTTCAGTGGCTATTAAATAGTTGAGCACTTTAATTTTGGGCAGCATATGTCATGTTGACTGAGTAAATTAATGATCGTGAATATAGTAATCGAGATATTATTTAGACTACCCCATTAAATTATTTATTATTCTGTCTGTAAACTCTATGAATGTTTTTGGTTGTTTTTATTTAGGTATTCTTGTGTTTGCCACCTTATCATTCTCTGACAGAAGGTCATTGTCTACTGGTACCATCACAACATGTGCCTTGTGCTACTCAACTCGATGAGGATGTTTGGGCTGAAATGCAGGTGAGAAAAATGACTAAATTAATTTGGTTGCTGAAAGATCTCTATCCCTCTTTCTCAATAGATGAATATATAGTTAGTATTGAAAAAAAAAGAGATGAAATAGGTGGCTTACCTGAAGTTGGGGTTTGCTGTCACCATTCAGGCAGGGCAAGAGGAAGCTCTTCAAATTTTTGTTAACACTTGCTTTTAACATATTTTGTGTACCAGCACAATTTTGTTTGTTCTTGCAATGAATTGGAATATGTAAATCATCTGTCATATATTTAAGAAACTGTGATGGGTATTGCTTAATTTTTATGAAAATGACATGACAGTTGAAATTGTTCTGAATTATAACTGCTTAAAATAAATTGTTTCAGACATTTAAGAAAACTTTGGTTGCAATGTTCAAAGCCAAAAACCAAGATATAATATTTTTCGAAACTGCAATATTTCTTCGAAAGCTACCACACATGGTTTTGGAATGTGTTCCACTTGAAAAAGAGATGGGAGATGTGGCTCCTGTGTATTTCAAGGTAAATTTATAACAATTACATTAATCAGACTTACAAAAGTTAACTAGCATCTTCAAAACGTGTAGACATCGAAGATGACCGAATATATTTATGAATTTTCATATAATGACAAATAAGACAATTAAGAATTACTTAATTACATAGAAAAAACACTTTCATATTATATTGCCAAAAATTATTAATACAATGTGCTTCTGCCCTAATCTCCATTTGGAATGCACTGCATAAAGGGAAACAACAATATAACAAAGTATAAATAAGAAGAAACCGAAGACCTTATTTAAGAATATAGTTGTGAATGTTGCCAAGATTATTTTTATATCAGTTTTAACTTTAATTGATAAACAATTTGTTTTAATGTGCAATATTCCAGACCTTAATCTGACATATTTGGTTTCAGAGGTAACAAAGTCAAAATAATTCATTCATTTGGATAGGAAAGAGATACAGAGAACAATAGTTTACTTACCTTTAATTGATAGTAGATGTTGACTGGCTGGGATGCAGGAACATGTCAGCTCCCTTCTTCAAGAACAGTGTGGCAGCCAACTGCTCCTGCATTCCAGCCAGTTGACAACTACCATCAATCTAAGGTAAGTCAACTGCTTTTTTCCATTTCTTTCTCTACAGTTGAATTAATGATGACTTTCATGTCCTTTGCTTATATGTATGCATTTATTCCAGAAAGCAATTCTTGAATGTGAAACTGAATGGGCAACAAATAAAAAAGTTGTAGACCTTGGAGGGAAAGACATCCGAAGGTGTGTGCCGAAGGAATTACCTTATTTCTGCATCAACTTTGGATCTGAGGGAGGCTTTGCTCATGTTATAGAAGATGAAAAGAATTTTCCTAGAAACTTTGCACAGGTAAGTGACATACTCTATAATCAAACCAGTAGCAAGAATTTCAAATCTTTAGAAGAAATTGCATTTATAAATTATTTAAGAGATGTTGCGATTCTGTTGTCCATTTTCACAAAGGCATTTGTCAACAATCAATTTGGCCATAAATGCAATATCTGTAGTTTACTGTCTCTCTGAAACCAGCAGTCATTTTAATTAACTCTGTTCAATTGTGGGTTTCCCAACAAAGCTGTAGCAGACTTTAAATTATTTGATACTTGGGGATTGGAACATAGCAATTTTGTTGAAATGTGAGGACTGCTTGAGAAGCTATCATTAGCTGTGTTAGTTCATAACAGATTAAATAATCTTTTATAATTCCAAGAAAACTTTGTGGTACATTATAAATATTAACTATTGATTTAAATTGGACATTTATTAAATTATTTATACAATTTAATTTTTAGGAAGTAATTGGTGGGATGTTGGACTTGGACCATTTTCTGTGGCGAAAACAGCGACGTGAGAATTTTGAAGATCAGCGTAAAAAAGTCTTGCAGTTTTCACATTGGTGGAAACCTTATGATTTTACTCACCCCCAAAAAAGAAGATTGTCTTCATCTTCTGAATCAGACTGAAAGAATACAATGTCAACATGTGTAGATATATTTAATTGATAAGATCAAAATATTAAATCAGTCTTATTTATTTTTGTGTGTTCCCTTCACATATTTAAGTAAGTTATGAGTTTTAAAGTAACAAGAGAGATAATCAAAGATTTACCCGGTGTATATTCTGAATAAACGATTCTTGGGTTTCCACTTTCATTTGAGAACACCAAAATGTCGTGGCTTAAACTCCATTTAACCTGGTATCTATTCAAAAGAGGTAAACTTTGTAAACAGGAAAAAGTTTAATTGCGTGATGTGGCTCTTGTGTGTAACAATTGTTTTCCAGCTTATGGCCGTACATTAATTTTATTTTTAGTGTTGTTCTATTTCGTCTACTGCCCTATCTGAAGGAAAACTGTAAAATGGCATTATACCTTTTCAATTGTTTTTTATTCAATTCATTCAGTGCATATCAACTCTGTTTTGCAATTTTGAATCAATTACACCCCCCCCAGCAACCGGCAAAATGATTGAAATCGGTCCTACTGGTGCCAAACAAGAGCATTCCAATTAGACATGCAGACAAAAATGCCCTGAGTGTTCATCAGATTATCGATATTCTCCCTTTTTTTTTATCTTGGCTACAATCTACTTCGACAATGAACTTGCAGTTTATTAGGTAAATGCCACCAAACTTGAGAAAAAGCACACCTTGTCCTTATTCAATTCTTATGCTGGAGGAGGAAATGAAGAGATTAAATCACAAAGGAACAATATTTTTACAACTGTATTCAAACCATAAAGATTTATTTTGTATGAAAAATTCACAACTTAAAAAAGTTCTTAATTACTAGATTAGAAATAATAAAGCAAATATTTCTTTCACATACACCTTGTAGAAAGAAAGATTCAACATGTTAAATACACTACATCAGTGGCAAAGTAACAAAACTTAATATTTAGAAACACTGGTAAAAATCATCAAATTAATTGATTTCTTCATTATTGCATGTAAGGTTGTTTCACTAACAAGTTAACAAACATACAAAAAGATAGTGACAAAATAAGAACATAGTTACAATTTTTTTATTCCTAACAACTTCACGAGTATGTCTACTTACAAACATCACAAATATTAACAAATTGTATGACAAACACACAATTCTCTAGTTCAAGGAAAATAATTTAGCAAGTGCTCATATTTACTTGTCCAGAGTAAATGAAAATAAAAACTATGCCAGAGAAAAACTGCAGAGTTAAACACCAGTAATTATTTTGATTACATAAATACATATTATAATGGTAGTGTATCAAGATCCACACTAATTCAGTTAGGAGGAAAAACCAAAGATTCTGCTAAAATTATATTACAGTATTACTACATTTAAGGATTTTCCACATGTAAATATACTTTGAATATAAAATAGAACTTATTGCTCAATTACAATTTAGCGCCACAAACCTGAGTCAATGGTTCCCAGCAAATGTTAAAGATTTTAAATTTATTTCTATGCAATACGTTTCACTGTATGACATGGTTTTGCCTCCTGACTGAACTTGTGGTTTTTTATGAGTAAACTCATAAAATACTAAGGAGTATAGCCTGTTAAAATACTGCTCACAAATTAGCATCTAAAATTCCCACTAGGTAATAAAACAGTGTTAACATCACTACCTAAGTTTTTTGACCACATACAAAATTTATGAAGAAAATTTTGACCTGTCATATTTGCATTAATGAGTATATGCAACCACATGACAAAATATTTAAAGAACATATCGTACATTTAGAGCAGTAGAAATATTCAGAGATTGTCATCCAATTTTTTTTGGTGCACTTACATTTTGTCAAAATGGATATGAGGGATTTCTCTTTATACATGTAAATTGATTCAATTTTCTCTCATCAATATTTTAGACAAATACACCATGTCTAAAATCATTCACAAGTACTGATCTAAAGTACAAAAATTGTTTAAGCAATTTTATAAAATAAACATTGTTTAATCTGCAGTTTCTCTGAAATAATGGTAAATTGCAAATTCAGTTTCATGACAGTTGTTACTATTTTGAACAAGATAATTGTTGGAAAAATTGCTGCTAAAAAAATCTGACAAATTGTTTTGTCTTAAATGCACAAACAGATAAATGCAGTGATTTTAAAAAATGAAAATATTTTTAAAAAATTGTAATATTAATTAAAAAAGTATGCCAAACCCTTTCATCCTCTTCATCTGGCAACATTTAATCTTGCTTTCCATCATAACTCCATAGGGTTTGAGTCAACCAAAAATGAGGAGCTGCAATCATTGACACAGTTAAAAAGAAACAGACACCAAACTAATGTCATTTTTTTTCAATTGTTTGTCTTTCTCACCACTAATATGTAATCATTTTCCAATTATAGTTTATAATTAATGTGTGCCTGAACAAAACAAGTTAAATTTATTCTGTCAATATCTGAAAGTGCAAGAAGTGCTTCTATAAAACAAAGGATTGCAATAAAAATGAATTATTTATGCTTCATTTGAAAACAAAGGCAGTTGCCTGTGTAAGACAAAATGTCTAGTTATTTTAATTAATGACAAATATGGATGAAACTTACCGCTGGGAGAAAGTGTTGAGGTCAATAGCAGCAGGTGTGTTGTTGTTATCAACAGAAGCCAGTGTGTGGTGTTGTTGCCGCCGTCTCCTCTCCTCCTCTGTTTGCTGGCGAACCAGTGAAGCATTCCTCAACTTTTCACCAATATTACCAGCAGGAGGTTGCCAAAGAACCAAAGCCATTGAAGGTTTTTCGCTATAAATAACCAATACAGCTTTTTATAACATTTAGTTTAAAAAGAACTGATGGCTTTCCTTCTGAACTACCATTATATTCTCCAGTTTTTAGAAATGTAAAAGAACTTACATAATTTTGGAAGTAGGTGATAAGACTTGCCTTATAACAAAAACTGACCATTCTCTACAAACACCACTGAATGTAATTCAAACAACTTTCAAATCATCCAATTCTGGCCAGCAAAAGGTTGATTTCAAGCTTTACTAATCTAAAATCTCATGCCACCATTAATGAGAATCTTCGATGCAGTACTTGCTACTTCTGCAACAGTATTCCCCCAGCCTCTTTTTCTTGATAAGACTAATCTGGTTCAGAAAGAGTGAATCGGAATTTCAAAGCAGTTTTGTTTCTTTCTCCTTCTTTTTTACCTTTTTGTACTAGTATTGAGTAAAAAAGGCAACACTGGATGATGATTATTGAGAACAGTTCCATCCAAATATAAATTGCCTTGATTTGCATGAAATGACATAATTTTTATTGCATATTTTTTGTCACACAACTAGCTTTAAAATAAGTATTAGTATTTCACTAATATAGCTGCCAGGATAAGACAGGCACACAACTTCATTTGCACACAAGACTGTTACTTTTAATCTCCAAAATCTATATAATTGCATTGTTTGCCACCATGATAAATCAAACTAATTTATTATTCATTCCTGTGCTTAAAGATTATATTTTCTACAACACGTTAAACTGATAGCAACATAAACAGTATTTGTTAATTACTTTATTTTAGACTGCATAATTTGAGGTAAGGTTTATCAAATCACTAATTGAATGGAATAGAAAAATGTTTAACTAGAACTTAAAAACAATCCAAAAACAGTGAGCAAGAACTTGTAAACATTCCAAAATTTCAATGTTCATGAAAAATATCAATGGAAAACAGTTGTAAATGGTCAAGACCATCCAATTAAAATATTAATGCAGTATCAAATTCAATGCATAAGGTGACAATCTCAGAATGCTAAGAACTATACTAATACTTTGAGACAACCTGGACAGTCTGCAATAAGTAGTCATTGTTAAATATCTACATCCAGGAAAATTTGGCACCAATCCAATTGTAATGTCATTAATTGAGAACTTTATGTCTTCATATCACTACAAACATACCTATTTGTCAATCACACATGACCCTAGGCAGAAAAATGGTTATGGGATACTGATTACCAGGAAAGATAGGTAAGTCAACCAGTTCGATCTACAAACACCAAAGTAGCACTCATTCACAGCCATTCTCCGCCTGGAATCAAAGAAAACTCCTCAAACAAATGCCTGTCAAATAGGCAAACTAGTCCAGTTTATCCACTTAAGGTATAGTAACAATCATGCACTACAAAAAAAAATAGAGAAAACGTTCAGGGTAAAGTTATTTTATGTTTGTAATTAGAGGTGAAAATGTGAGAAAAGGTTGAACTCACAGTTCAGATAAAGAAACAAGATATCTCGGCTAAGTTAACAACACAAATGAACAAGTATAATAGAGTTCAGCATACATATCTGTTTGAATAATAAGATAGGACAGTTTTAGTTATGACAGAATTACTAAATTTTTACAGAAAACACTTGTCAATATCTTTGAAATTAACATAAATTCATCCAAAAGAACAAATGTCATTTTAGCATGAATTGTACTTAAAATGTAATCCAATGAAGTTGATATTTTGATCTGAAGCTCTGCCATCCGCACAAGCAAATTTTGTGATACGGGTAACTTGGCAATGAATTACAGAGAAATGGATTAAGAAAAAATATATAGTGGCTCTAAAGAAGACTTTAAACTATTCAAGTAAAGCTTATATTGCTCATGAAGTAGTATTTTTTATTTACACAAGTAGTTAAAAGCTAAACATAACTTTTCTTTTATATTATTATCAGTGTGCCTACCATTAAAACTAGTCTTTGAACATTATCTTATTTTCTTGTAACAAATCTTAAACTATATACCTGTAGATTACTGTCTACTGTTTCAGTTCTGCGTACACTTTACATACTGTACTCTGCCTCACAGCGTACATTTTTTCTGCCTTATTGATTGGAATCCTGAGATCCATATGGAGATTAGTATTTCAGATATACTAGTGAGCATTCACCAAGTTTCACAACACTTTATTCTAAAATGTTGGGTCAAAGGCACATCCACAAAGCTGGATTTGATTCTAAATCAGTAGTTTGTTGAAGATTGAAAACTCTGAGTTCTTTCCAATTACACAGTAGCATAGAATAATTCTTTTTTTTTTCATAACATGTTCTTTCCACCTAAGTTTGGTCTAGGTACTTTGCATTGTTCCCACAGAGTACAGTGATGCAATTTATATCTGGAGACTTTTGATTGCTTCTTTTTAAAGATGATATGGATAAATTTCTGCTCATCAAGCTTTATCCTCCATTGTTTAGCTCAGTCAACTATTGCCTTTCTGGCTGCTTTTAGCATGCTAGTAGAAAAATTTTGGTATTTCTCTGCTGCAAGTATCATATGTAGACACCTCAGTTCCTTATAAGTTTTAGATATCACTAGTATACAATAAGTAAGAGGACGGTCCCAGTCCCAAATTTTAGGGTATTCAACTTCTTGTTTTTATTATTGAATAGTTTGTCTGTGATGTGCTATATGAGCATTTTGTTTAGTTCATAAATATTGTCCTTGTACCTTACTTTATTTAATTATTCAATAATGCCAGTTTTTCAATGGATTTGCTATATTTTTAAATGCTTTAGTCTGATTCCGAATTAGAAATATGGTCCTAGGTTTATATTTACTAATATTGGTCACATCCTCTTTAGTATCAGTTTCTAAAACAATTTTAGGTTATTAGTTTTCCTCTCATTCAGACAATACCATAATTGTCCTTGTAAATGATCGATCATTGACTGTTCTGGAATTTGTTCAGCATGCATTGTTGTTAGTGAGACACCATTATTCTCACTGGGTTGAGAAGCTAACACTGACAGTCTAGCAGGTTTGACAAAAGGTCAGTAGTTATCTCACAGTTATCACATTCATAAATAAAGTTTTATAACCAGTGTTGTTAATCTCACTAATGCCACTCCATCCAATTTGTGGAGTGTATGTACAAACAAACTATTTATGTTAGCCAACTAAAACTTTTATTCTTCAAGGTGGTTATCCCAATAATTTTTTTAATTACAATTGAAACAGGTATTTACACTTATTTACCTAAGTATTAAAAAAGCTTTATGTAAAATAACATTGATTATTAGTTGTAATTTAACTTTAAGTTTAACTGAAAAATAAAAGTGTCCATTTAAAGCTAACTTTAAACATCCATGTCACATTTAAAAGTAGAAATAGTATTACATAATAAAATCAAGAATTATTGGGAAACCAACAAGAATATTAAATAATTCTTTCGTAAGACTGAATAATGTACTGAAACCCAAGTAAACAGGTCGGGTGAATAAGTCAGGTCACAGAAACAACCATTAAAAATATTTGTATACAATTGGCATGCTCTTGCATAGTTTCTACACACCATATGTAAGAAACAAACAAGGTACACTAGTTGAAAAAAAAGATCATGGCGGCTATTTTGGAGCTGACATCACATAAGGCACAGTAAATAGAAAGTATAACAGTCTGCTTATACAGAATAAACTGTAATGTTAAAAATCATGGTAACTAATGTTAATACGTGTTGACATACAACTGTTAGGTGATAACATGTTAGAAGAATGGTTTATTGGCAATTATACAACATTAAAAACAATAACTTTGATTAAAATCTAATAAATTTTCTCAAGACTATGAAATTTTAGACCCTTTGTTAGTCATTCTTGTTTAATGGCCAGAAAGGAAGTATTCAGTTAAAAGGAAAATTTTCAAATGAATAGCAAAATTTCACATAAAAGTTACACATCAAAATGAAAATCATATTTCAATAGCAAGTATAAAAAAACTTTAACAAGGAAAACAACTGGTTAATTAAACACATTAAAGAAACAGGAAAGAACCATCCATACTTACAGTCTTGATAAGAGGGAAGGGGGGAGCAGAGGCTCACTCCTTAGGTTACGAAGTTCTTCGGACAGAATGAGCCTCTTTCCTTCTGTCACACTATCCTCCATATTGTTCTGCTGTGGAACAGATGGTGGACTGTACTCATTGCTTATACTCAGGAGACTCATGTGAGCAGCCATCTTCTCCTCACTAATATGCTTCTTAGATGGTCTCCTGAAAAGTGAAAATTTTCTAGAATGTGTGAAAATATAACAACCAACATTAATTAAAATCAATAGCAATATGTTTTATTGTCTTAAATTTCTAAAAACAAATTTCAATCTCAAAAGCTATAACTTTCATAGCATACCATGAATTAAATTGATTTTGGATAACAAAAGATATTTTTAAAAATTTGTAAAATAACTTACAGTTCAGCTTCAGGAGTAAGTTTTCTTTTGCACTGAAAGAATTGGGAACCTGGATTCATATGAATTTCATTCTGAGGTTGAAAAAAGTCTGTGTGGGCTGGATTGTACCTGCTGTTGTCCAGAATATTTGATGGTAGTTCAGCAGTGAATCTAAAGCAAAATAAAGTGTAATCATAGAACTTCACATTCTTATCAAGATTTGTATTCACTCCAGTTTCCTCAATGTCATACACATACACCATAATAAAATGGTGTACCTTTGACAGTCAGTTACTTTCTTACAGTTGCAGTCAATGTTTTACAGGATTATAACAAAATCTTAGTTATTTTTCATAATTATTATAATTATAGTGAAGATAAAAATGTTTGATTGAACTGGAGTTAAAGTGGCCTCAAACAGCTCCAAACCAAAATTTTTTTCTGATATGAAATGCCAGTATCACAGCCTGACATGCCATTTTAAATAGTTGATTCAAACTAATTAAATGTAGGTCAATGTCATATTGGGGGAAATAAAGTAATTGATATGGAGAACTAAATCAAAATTATAGCTTACCTTACAATGCCGGGCTGACTCCCTACAGGTGCACCCCAAGGCATGTGCATAGGAGGTACATGCAACCATGATGCAGATGCAGTGTTGTTATGAAGAGGTGGAGAAACCTCGCTAAATAGCGGGGTTTCAACATTTTGATAACCAGATGCAAACTGCATGTCCTATCACACACAAAAATTGACATTTTATATGACCCATTATATGATTCATTAAAAATAATTAAAGATATTTGATTTATTATTCACAAGAAGTAATTTAATAGTTTGGCTTTTATATTCCTTATTATCTGTTTCACAAATCGTATCGTATTTACTAATTATATTGTCTCGGTTATCACTGTGCTTAGCTTAGAATACAAAAAAATTACTTCTCACGGCAAAAAAATCTTTAATTTAACTCTATAACAAACTGTTAGTAGGTAAAAAGTTTATAAAAGAAACGAGTTTGAAAAATTATCGGCTAACGAATAATAATAAATATACAAGTCATTAGTAAATAAATCTATTTAACGGCTGCAAAAATAAGGATTAAATCGCGAATTAATTTCTTGGAAGCTTAGACTTAAGATGGAGATCCGAAAGAAAGTATTCTAAACAACGCACAAATATTATTACTAACAATATTTACCTATGTTATCAGCAGAATCACAACATGAAAGAAACTATCTGCAGCAATCGCCAAACATATGATAAGTTAATATTCGGCAGCGTCTGCTTCTCTGCATATAACTTCTATCGGTCTGCTAAATAAACATCGACCTTCCTTACTTTGTTGTTGTGTATACACAGATGTTACAATTCATACAAAGATTGTAATAATGTTAATGGCTGTCATACTCGTAATTACTTATATGAACACAAAAAAAGGATTTAACAATGTCCTAGAACAATTAATAAACAAAATAAATCTTCTTTTAAAAATTTTGCCGTCCTCCTTGAATACTGAATACTAAATTAAACATATTCAATATTTCTTTAAATCAATTGAACGGCCAAAAACCAGAAAATATTTGAATCTGCTAATTTACTCGACAATATTTCCATAACTTTAAATCAGATATCTGAACACGTAATAATATCATAATAGTCTATGCAGTACACATTTCACAGGTCGACTGAGAATGTCGTCGATATCGTAAGGGTAATGGCCGAAAGCTTATGGTAAATAATGTATCTTCGTTATGGCATTCCTTTGTCCTGTGAGAATTCGCCGAGGAAAGAAGAAGAAAAGTACGAAAAGTGATAATAATTTTAACTAATAACATATTTATCTCTTCTTTTGATTTGACGCAGTACACTGTGCCGATCATTCTTATCGAATACACAATTTACTTCTTTTGCAATTAATTAACCAGAAAAAAATTATGTTCGTATTGCTCAACGATTTAAATGTTATTTTTAAAGCAGAATAAAATTTTATTTTGTAATTTCTTGTCTTCGAATCGCTTTTACAAGTAGTATGAACCGAACTTTACAGTTATGTGACTATCAAAAATCAGCTATTACTATCATGTAGTAATCACTATGAAGATGTATTAGAAGAACCATTTCATATTTTTATTTTGTCATTACGTAAACTAAGCTCTCTAGCTTTTCATTTATTTAAAATTTTCATTTTTCATCAGCGAACTTCCTATTTTAGTAATTGAAGAGTATGGAGATATCTTTTGAAATATTTTATATCAAAAACTAAGTTCTATTTTGCTTTTTGGGTGGTCTCCATATTTTTACAGAAATGTGTTTGACCAAGAATGTCATATTTGTTGTTGACATTTAGCTTGCCCTATAATTACTAAATAAGTTATTGGTTCTAAAAATATTCAAATCTGCACATTTTCTGGCTGCTGGTGATTTATTTATTGTTATTTACCTTTTTATGAATTTTTCCTATGCAAAATTTTGATTTCTGTATTGCAATTAACATTTTATTAATTAAGATGAAAGATTCTTGTTATATCTATTTCCCCCAAGAAATATACACTGTATGACCTTTATAAAAGTTATGTTTTCTATTCCATTCATCTATATTGCTTTTAATACAAACTGTGCACTTTCCTAACATTAAGTTTCACACTTGCATTGAAGTTTATTTTTAATGCAAAATTCTTTTCATGCAATCGAGAATGACATAAATTTTAAAGGCTTTTGTTTTGTTTCAATGTTTAATCTTTGTAGCCTCTTTGAAAGTAGATTTATATTTAACTAAAACATAGATTGAACCTCACCTTCGGGCATTAATTCTTTGCGTTTGAATTAAAATACATTAAATTTGATTTGGCTTGACTTTTTAAATTTTATATAATATTTGTACTCCATTTTAAGATTCCGGAGATGTGGACAAGGACTTGGTGCGTACCCCCGGTATGGGCCGCATTACCGGAAGTGCTTCCATAGAAACATTGGTACGAGTTGGTATCGAAAAGGAAAATGGGTTAGCACCTGATAGTAAAATGGTTGTGTTACATGACTTCACTCCCTGTGTTGATGATGAATTGGAGGTAAAGAGAGGACAGGTGAGTTTGTGATAAATTATTGTGTTCATGTTCCATCGCACACAGTGGCCAATTATTATTTTATCATTTCCTAGTTAGTTTGTTAGCATATTTATTTTTCTCTGTTGTATTCATCAATTGACTTAACTATTTATTTTAAATTTAACTTTATGGTACAGTCCCACCCCAAAATACAAAATGACATCAACAGTATTCCTTCTTATATCATTGTTACAGTAAAGCCTCAAGTGTTCGTTACTAATTAATGAAACCATCACATGCATATTATTTGACACCATAGGGTAGGGTACAGAACAGGCTCTTGTCATTTACATTCATGAGAGTATATCCCTTCAGGGGAAAAATAAGTTATGTCCTATGTGCCACCTTTACCCCTGAAGGAGGCTAACAGTTCCAGATATTTGAAGAACTTGACAATGCAATACATTGCATCAATTTCATGTAAGCTGAAGCCTTTCTTTCCTTTCCTCACCAACTATATGCATATATTTTCTTGACAAATAAATTGTTGGCCTTGTTGGTACATAGGTTCCAAATGGTATGGAATATTGTTGTGGGCTTCTATTAAAAGAAATGTCTATAGACAGGCTGCACAGTCAAAAACAATAATAAATACATTGGCATTTGCCTCGGAAGACACAAAATGTGTGAATTTTTTATCATTGAAATAAATGTTTCCTGTTCAACAATTTAATACATTATTGAGTGGCAGATGGCACAATAACTTATAGTTGGCCACATGCTGCCAACTATTAGAACATTGTGTTTTTATGATATAACTTATAGTTGGCCACATGCTGCCAACTATTAGAACATTGTGTTTTTCTGATATTTTAATTAACCTCAACTTCATATTCATGAACCTCCCACTTAACAAATATTTATCTTCATTTAAATTCATTGATGTTTTATGAGAATCTCGGTTGGCAGTACTATTCTTTATTGTGGAGAATTTTTAATAAGTGTATTTTGTTTGTTTTTCCTTTCTAGTGGTTACATTCTTTAACACATGGAGTCCCTTTCCTCAGGATTATAAAGAGTTGATTACCTAACAAACAAAGACACTTCTAAAAGATTGAAATAATTATCACAATTAGTTAACTCTGGTTTTTGTTTTACAGGTTGTAAATATCCTTTATCGTGAGAATGATTGGGTGTATGTTATTGCTGCTGATAGCAGGCAAGAAGGGTTTGTGCCTCATTCTTATTGCACCCCTTACAATTCCCATCTCGGTGAGCTGGCTCTGAGTAATGTTAAGAAGAAATTGCCACGGGAACAACAGAGAAATGGTACTGGCACAAATACAACTTGCATTAATAGTAACGGGAGTGCCACTGCAGCAACTACAGGCAACACTAGTGCTGGTGAGGGTGGTGCTACCTCTGGTGATCAAGAAATTACTCAAGAGAACAGGCCAGGTAAAAAGAGATAAATGAGAATTCCTTAGACCACTCAAAAATCTATTGAAGAAAAATCAGTATACTTCTTTCAATTTTAAGATATTTACACTTCAATGTAAATTTTAGGGGCAGATGTGTCAGACTGTGAAAGTTATGGAAATAAAAAAACTACCGTAGCCACTCAGCAGCTGAACATTACTAGTTCACAGGCATCACTCCACAGTGTTTCTTCTTCACAGCCTGATGTCCATCCCTTTTTCAAGGTTTGTTTTTTATATATATATCTATATCTATAAAGGATATGCGAGGATTGCCATTTCGCGTTTAAGAATTTTCAAAAGTGTAGAAACAGAACTCATCTTAATAACTGGTTTGTTCAACTATATATATACAGTAATACTCCGCTCATACTTTGCAAATTCCTGCTCAGGGCACCAGGTTAAAATATTATCAAAATGCTTTCTTATTGTGGTTTTATTAATGTGTATGAGAAACTTTACACAAGTCCTGGGCAGCAATTTACAGTTGTTATCAATCTGCCTGTCATCTTAAATTATAACAGAAACCTTTCAGAGAGAATTATATTTGCCATTTAAAGTTTTACACACCATATTTGTCAATTACTCAGATGTTGTTGAGTTATGTATGACTAATTTCTCTTGAACCTCCCTGTAGACTTTTTTTTGCCACTCTCCAAGGCATGCAACAAAACATTCCACTCCTACTGGCAGAATGGCCACTAACAATTCACAAAATCATTGTGCACAAATTCTTGAAATAAAGTTATAAAATCCTGCTACAATACATTTAATATAGTGATAGTGTTGCTCAATTCACTGTGACTATATGAGATAGGATTGTTCCAGTAGATAGTCATTTGATTGGATCAAAAACAATTGTGGCAGTACCTACTGTGGATTGTTTTTATCACTATTGACATCAACCAAGGCAGTTGGCAGCTCCCTATAAGTTTCCATATCTTGAGTTTCCTAATTTATGCACCTGATACTATATACATCAAAATAATACTTTTATTTTTCCCCTACACCAAATTCAAAATTTGAAACTCAGTAGTTCAGTTACCAACATATGTAAAAGTTGAGAATATTCCATCAATTTTGAGAATGCATCTATCTCACACCAAAACCAGATTGCCAGTCTTGAAATGCAAATTTGTGCGAGATTGGCTCTATTCTTTAAATCTCCACAAATAGCCACCTACAAAATCACAAAAACCATTACCTCTTTCAGGATCCATCTGGTCGATATATTGTATTATACACTTTCATAGCGCGTGATGAGAATGATGTCAGTGTGGAGCGAGGTGAATTTGTAACTGTCCTGAACCGTGAGGATCCTGATTGGTACTGGATAGTTCGAAGTGATGGCCAGGAGGGTTTTGTGCCAAGCGGTTTTGTGTATCCTGCTCATATAGTTCAAGGTATGTATATATATATTTAAGTAAATAAAATACTATACAAAATATAAGTAATAGTTTTGCAATTTTCATATTGAAGTTACACATTATTCCATATATGATTATCTTACATGTAAATATTTATTGGAACTACATCCAGTGTACCAATAAATATTTCATTTATACATTTGCTGTTCTTAATTTTTAGGACATTTAAATCAAACAAACAATCAAAATGTGAATAGTAATTTTGCATCTCCCAGTAATGCTCATCTTTTGACATCCCCTTCAAATGACGATTTACGATATCATGGAACAGAATTGGTTATGCTATATGACTATAAGGTTTGTATACTTAAGCTCTACTTAATATAACTACTAATGGGACATGAAACTTGAACACAAAGTAAAACAATAATTTCTCAGTAATTTTAATTTCAACCTTCTGTTACCTCTTATAGTTTAACTATAGGTATGGTTTAAAATCATTATATCATAGTTGTACCTTTTTTTGTTGCAGGTAATGAAATATTGTAAGTAGTTATTGTATCTGGCAACAGCATTAAAAATAATGTTATATTTTTACAGGCACAAGCTCCTGATGATCTTTCAGTCAGAAGGGGTGACTGGATTTATGCTGACTTAAATAATCAGACTGTTGATGGCTGGCTGTGGGCATATGCACCAAAAACTCGTAAATACGGTTTCATTCCTAAAGCATATGCCCGCCCACCAGCCATGACAAGCCTCTGAATCACTACCAACTAGATATTTGCCCATTTTCTCAATATGTGCCTTACTCTCTGCCATTCCATGTAAGAGAAATGTCAAGATGGGATGCCTATTTTGAAGACTGTTGATGTATGAGAATCTGAATATGTACAGTATTATTTGTGTATAGTAAATAATTTAAAACATATTGAGGTTTAGACACATGCAAGCATTTGATGGCAATTCCTTTGCATTAAATGTTTGGCATAAATATTATGATAATTATGTAGTTTTTATTAACAGTATTTTGTTTTGTTGATGCCCATTGAGGGAGACGGTACATGTTGTCATAATCACTCGCTAATGACCGTATTGCTCAATGTATTTTGTTACGAATATTTAATAATCGGAACATGTGTGCTAAAAAATTATTCAACTGATTTTACAGTTGATTGCAATAACTTACCTTCTAAAATAATTTGTACATAACTCTACAAAAATGTATTTTTGTTACTTATATGGTTTGAGACAGGATTTTATATTTGTACTTTTTATAGTCTATATTTTTAATTTTTATTAGTATTTTAATAGTAAAATAAAACAACTTTATAATTTTTTAATGGATTTTACTTGGTCTAATATGAGTCAGTTTATAAATATTCTTTCTTGCAAGTTAACATAGAACACTTCCTGTAGTATCAATTTAATTGCAAACTTGCACAGATATGGCCATATTAAATTCAACTTCACAACATTAATTCAGAACATAAATCATCATTTTTTTTATTTATCTAACAGCTTGAATAGTTACAAATAACACAACTTTTTATACAGCAAAATAAATAATGACAAAATAGTCAAGATATTTATTAACAAGGTGATAATTAATAGAGTTAATCACACCTCATTTGGCATTCCATCAGGTGAAGAATAAAAAGATACACTTCCTGAATTTCTAGTTCATCTTGAGACACTACAAAAAAATTCTCAATATTGGTATCCATTGATTTCCCATATAACTTCAACAATTAATGTATAAAAAAGAAACTATTAAGAAATTTGATATAACATGTCCTATTGGTTAGCTCTTTCTTCTGCTTCTTTAGCCATTTTCAATACTTGCAGCTTTTCTTTTACGCTCTCAATGTCTGCGTCAGTAACAGTGGGTTCAACACCACATTCGATTTCCTCATTCCTAATCCACTGCAGCTTCTCTATCTTATTCTGTAAGAAATCAATTTTCTGTGCATTTAAAGTATTTTTATAAGCTTCTATGCGTTCATTTTTCACATTATTGCAGTATTTTTCAGTTAATCTTCTAAGGGAATCTTTGCGGGTCACAACAAACATCTCCCTAAAATTGTAAAAGATAATGAAGAATTTGGTTTTTACAAACTTCATAATGAAAGTTATGAGCTTGTCTTTAAATACACTTTTTGAATGGGCTTAAAAGGATGAACATATTTCAAGTAAACTATATACATTGATAAAATAATTGGCAATGAAAGGAAAGGAGGTGGCTTACCTGAAATTGAAGCCAGAAAGGAAACAATGAAAATCTTAAATTTCATGTAAGCCACCTCTCTCTCTCTCTTTGCATCCAATACCAATTAATACACCTATAATTTCAAGCAGCCAATGCCATTCAGATATAAACTGTCTTGAAGGCTGTTCAGGACCTCGAAAATTTGACATCGTCTGCATTCCTGCCAGTCGATGCCTACTATCAATATAATCTAAGTTAATTACTGAACTGCATGTGTGTGTGCATCAGGAAATTAAATTGTTAAAACAATAAGGAAAGGAAAGAGATATAGAAAGTAGGTGACTTGCCCGAGGTCCATAGAGTACAAGGTGTCTACCATCTATGAACCTCAGGTAAGTCATCTTCTTTCTATCTCTCTGTCCTTTCCCCATTAATTGTTTTAATAAACACGACAATGTCATTTCCTATCTCATATATATATATCGCTAAGCTGGGAAGCAATAACAGGTCAAATTTTCATCAGGATCAGCCAGCACTATTATTAAGGAGTAACAAAACTGATCATTCTTTAAGACAGGCTAAAACAAAGTAAGAAATTGAATATCAATCTCAATATTCTCTGACAAACAAATATCATTGCTTGGATTTATCATGTATGTCAAAACTATATCAAATATGACATATACAATTACCATCACGCCAGCTGGGTTTTTGTATGGAGTATATACTTACTCTGGCTTAGGTCGGTATTCAATGTCCAACTTTTCCAAAAGCCATTCAAAACGCTTGTAGTCAATCCTTCGTAAATGACTTAAGTATTTTCTCCGCTTTTCTATCTTCTCCTTTACTGCAACTCTGCTGCCCACATCCTTACGATATTTAAGGACAAGATCTTGTAGGCGGCGGATTTGAACTGTCAGTCTGGCAACTGTTAGAAAAATAATTCAATTCATTTAGCTGATTATGCAAAATAGTGTCACTAAACTAATACATACTTTTATTTCACAAAACTAGTACTAAATAAGCGATAATATCCAGAGCTAAAATATAGTATGGTCAACAACACAGTGTACAGTTGGCTGGCGCACAAAGTGCTTATCTCCAGAAGTGGGTGGCCAAAACCTCCAAAATTTGGATACGGGACTTCAATTTCAGGAGAGCTAATCACTACCTCTCCTTAATTATTATGACAAGGTCACGTACATACTCAGTTGTGTATGTATGTTGCAATAATAAAATTACATTTTAAACATTACATTAACAGTTTATTTCAAGAACAAATTTATAACTTCCAAGCTTTTAATTTGTGGAAATCTAATTTTAAACTTTTCATAAAAATATGAGTTTGATACTTCTGTAAGTTTAAACAAGGCCAAAAAATTAGTGAAACATAATAAACTATAATTTAGAAACAACTACAAGTTTTGGTCCTGATCTGGACCCTCTTATGTTTCACTATTTTTTTTGGCCTTATTTAAACAGACATTAATAATTATTATATTTGATACTTCTGGTGGCCTACTCTCTCTTCCCCACTCAGAAGTAACACATGATAAATGAGAGAAGTATTCAATATACAAATTAATATGTATTAAATTGTTTTTCTTATTTATTTTGAAAAGTGTGGCTTAAATAAAGGAAAGACCTATGCTCAGGTATTAATAATTGATATTTCATAGCCTTCATGACAGAGCTTCATTGGAAGCAATTCTTGGTCCTTCTCTATTTGAATAATTAAATCTGATAAATGAAAGTATATGTGCAATATAGAAATTAACATGTATTAAATCAGTTTTCTTATTTACTTTGAAAAGTGCAACTTATAATAAGGAAAATAGAAATTGATATGCATTAAATCATTTTGCTTTTGGTAATTAATACTTAAAACTGAAATGAAGGAATTGCAAATTATGTTATTAGTTGCAAACTGGGATAGAGTTCAGATGTTGAACCTACTCTCCTATAATTTATTAGGTTAACTTTCCAAAGAAATAATACTTATGTGAATGCTTAATCAATATTTGGAGGAGATAGAGACAATTAAAAATATGTCATACATCCTCCCAAGGTAAGGAATTTCCTTAATTTAAACCACACTTTTCAAAATAAATAAGAAAAATGATTTCTTATTTAAGTGTGAGTCACTTAACATATAATTTTCATTTATTTTAACCTCAATAAAGATCAGGAAAGTGATTATTACATATTAGGGGTAAGACTGTTGCAACGTACAGCTGGCTGAAAGTTAATAATTATACATTGAAAATAATTTGACTACCTAAAATATTATACATTTCAACAGTTTTTTGTGTTCCTCAGCAAACTGAAAACATTGGTTCACTATTTTTAATTTTAATAACAACAAAAACAAATACTCAAAATGTATAAAGTAAAAGTCAAAGAAATAAGAATAGTAATATTAAATATAAATTATGAATTTTTAACATTCGTGGATGAAGTGTGAGATATGACTAAACCTTACTTTTTGTTTCCAAAGAATACTTATCCAGTGCATGTTGCTTGACACTGTTTACCATAATATCACTCATAATCTTGGTTTGCTCGCTTCTGTTAGTAAATTGCAAAGAGAGAATACTTTTTACTAAATCACTTGCGCTGTAATATAAAAGTAAATATGTAAATTTATAGGGAGGTTGGATAAAAAACAAAAAAGATGTAATAAGAGAATTGTATCAAGTATTGTTTCCCTAACAAAAGTATTTGTGAGCATATTATTTCAAAAATACTTGAGTAAGTAGTACTAAATAGCTACAGAAATTAGGACATTTAATACCTCCCAAATAAATTCAAGTTCAGTATTATATCAAAATAAAGGTTACATTTATTTTCTTTAAATAGTAAATTAAACAACTAATAAAATAGGTTTAATTCTCATATCTCCCAAAACTTACTCTTGGATTTCTTTCGTTTTCTCAACTTCTGGTTGAAGATTTTGTAAATTTAGAGGTACAGTGTGTTTCAAGTCGCCGCTTTTCTGCGGTACGTAACAGGGTACTTTCGGCGGTTTAACCCATTTTATTTTTAATTCCGATTTTAAAGTCCGATACTGAGTGAAAGAGGTTACGGCCCCAAAACCTTTCCTGTATTCCTTGCTTACACTTGAAGTAATTAGACAACCAGCATTTCTGAGTAATAAACTGGTCATGATTGGTTTTATTTAAATGTGATACAGCGACATAAAATTCAATAACAACAATGCTTACAACCCTGTAGCTTATTTTTCACTTTGTAACATAATAAATAATTGTATCGAACGACGGTCGAGAATTAACGAGTTTCAATCGATCTTTCCATAGAACTATTTAGAAAATAAATATACATTCATATATATATATATATATATATAATATATATATATATATATATATATATAATCTTTATTCCGTTAAACAAGACACATATAGTTTAGAAATGTAAATTATTGTATGACCTTCCTCAAGTTATATTAAATAAATGTATATTAACGAGCAAGCTAACTGAACTCATCATATGATACAACAGCCAATATTATTGCATTATAATTTGAACTATAACTCTTTGACCTTTCCAATATTGTATTACAATAAATGGAAATTAAAACTTTATTATTAATTATTAGACCTTATCAAAACTTTATTATTATAGTCGGAGTTTACATCTGCTCCTGGGTACGTATTGCAGTGCAACACCCAATTCTCCTATATCTCTGTCTTACCATTATATAGTCCAATTGGTACCTGTTTGTGTCCCCCGGCTTCTTCCACGAGTAGTCTTCTTTAATGATTCTTGGACCAGGTATTTATCACAACTAACTTGTGCTCAATACAAAATTCTAATATTTATTATTGAAATAAAATTAAAATGGAAAGCTATGGGTTCGATGATGATTTAGAATTTACAATTTATAGAAACGATTTACGCATGTTTTATTTCCTTGGAACGTTTTGGTAAACTTAGCTTTAGAACATGTGATGCGGTTTTAACAATAAATATTTCACTTGGTCAGAAGCATTATCTTTTACGATTACTGTATTAGGTTGACACAACTCTTCGTATATAAAAATTAGGTTAACAGTTACAGGTATTCAAACATATTTTTCTGACTTAAAGTTTAAATCAATAAGTCAGCAATTAATTTTATTACTATTTAATTGATCCAAACACGACGTTTCGTCTCACTTTTGAGACTTCATTAGACATAAGCTTTTGCAATTCATGATCTTCACTTTATGACTCCCAAACGATTATTAATTGTATGACAGTTTACATGAGGGGAATTTGGTTTCGCGGACAATCTCCCGCGAAGGTTAGGGCCGAAATGAATTGCCAAATTTTAAGCCTGATGAAGTCTTTAAAGAGAGACGAAACGTCGTATTTGGATCAATTAAATAGTAATCAAATTAACTGATGACTTATTGGCTGTCTTCTTAATGAGTCACAGGTATTCTTACGTAATTTATTACTTGGAAGCTTTTGGGCTAAAATTTGAAATATTTATCAATGCATTCACTGGTCTGATTATTGTTAAAAGATTTCCGTACTTAAATATGGTTACGTGTCAAACAATTAAAGTTCGTGCTTGAATCGATAACGAATTTTTTTCGTGTTGTTGAAAGATTCAATGCTTATATATCGGCGAAAAGTTTCATTTAACCAGTGGACAACTTGCCATAAGAATGCATTGAAGCCGTACATTCTATATTTTTTCCTTGTTGTTGTGGTATTCAGTCCAAAGACTGTTCTGATGCAACCCTCCATATTAACCTGTCTTGCGCAACCCGTTCATTTCCGCATAACTAGCACATCATCCGTAATCTGATTATCGTATTACATCCTACCTTCCTCTTATGCTAATTTTACAAGACCTCATGTCTTAAAACGTGGCCTACTAATCTAAGGCTAGGTTTACACGGGCAGTGATGCCTGACAGAAAACGAGGGGCAGTGATGTCAGTGGCGTGTCAACATACGTCAGTGCTACACTGACAACTGCCAATCCAACGCTGACAGGAGAGCACTGCTTCACTTTTTTTGGAGCGTGTCAACAGCGGGATGGGATCATTCGGCGCGGCCGATTCGGCGCAGCCACTTCGGCGCGGCCCATTCGGCGCAGCCGTTTCGGCGCGAAACTCACTTAACATTACAAGACATATAATTTCATATTTAGCAACAGTATGGCAGTCATGACGTTCGCCCTCCACCGACCTAGACGCTGCCCTCATGGGAGGCCAGTTAGTGGCAGTTACGGTTGTCAATTATCGATTGTGAACGGTGAGGCAGGGTTGACTATCGATTGTGCAATGGCAAAGTTTGTATTTTGTATTTTCAATACGTGTGCAGTTTTGTATAGTGTGCGATTGGAGTAAGTGAATATTTGTTGTGAACAGCGGCCAGAATTTTGGTTCAGAAAGCATTTAGGATAGAGTTCGTTTGTTGCACCTATGAGCCTATAAATTTTTAGGTTAACTTTCCAAAAATAATGATTGTCCATTGCACAAACTTTAACTGAAAAAAAAATACGCAAAAGAATGATGTATAGCTATAAACATACTACTATCACACGTAATGAAAAATAATTAATTTCGTTTTGTTCAGTAATTGACAACTTTAAGGGGAATGAAACAAGTAATAGAAACCGACCCAATTAAACACTGAAAAATCAGCTTCAAAGTACAGGCGCTGTTTTTATTATTGCTTGATTTCTGTAGTAATAATATAAAGCAATATTACTAAACAACTGTTTTCATTTTTATGTATCTATAGTACAGTAGCGTAATACTGAATTTGACTTTCTCAGGAACCCTTCCTCGTTACGTCTATTCTATCACAAATACAAAGTGATTAGTTCCTGTTTATGGACATTATGCGTATGCGAAAACACAAAGGGGAAAAATATTCAACTTGATATAAACAATATATCGAAACTATGCAACATCAACATTCCAACCGGTCATAGTTGCCAAAAAATAGCAGAGAAGTATAAACGTGCATCAGAGTTCTCTGCCCGTTCTGTAGTGAGGGCAGCACTTGCACAGAATTGTCAGTGAAGAAGTGGGCAGTTATCTGCCCAAGATGTAAACGGTAGGCAGTGCACAGCCAACCCAACTTCGATGAACATCACTGCCCGTGTAAACCTAGCTTAACCCTTCTCTTGGTCAAAGTCCTCCATATTGTTCACTTTTCCCCTATTCTGTTAAAAACTTCCTCGTTAGTGATTCTTTCCACCCATCCGATTTTCAGCATTCTCCTAAAGCACCTTATTTAAAGGATTATCCCATGCAAAGTAACTACACTTTCTTTCTTTTTGTTTGTTTAACACCTAGACATACACTAATTGCTTGTATTTATCGGCAGATAATTGTAAACTTATAAAATGCACAATACACGTGATACTCCCGCCACCACCGCCATCGTTGGTTCGATAGAAGAATCAGATTTAAGTAATACCTCATATTTTTTCTCCTTAAATAAGTTAGTTATTACAAAGGTTTACATTTGCGAGATTCTTCAAACATTTTTCTCTAACCCCAGCTAGCAACAGTTCAAAAGTTAATACGTGGCAGCACTGCACCCTCTTGCAAAATAGCTCACATTAACGCACGTATTAGACGGCGTTCTATGATTCAATTCTCAAATCGCATTCATGAAAGGCTGAAAAATGTGTAAGGTGATGCAACAGTGGATGTCAGCACTGTTCGGCGAAGGAATCGCCACTGTAAAGAAGCTGAAGGAGACGGACAGGGTTGGCTGACGAAAGGCGAAGCCAGTTACTGCAGAGGGTGTGATTCTGGTCGACTTTTTGGAGCAAGGATCCACTATATATTCTACACGATACGTCAGCACCCTCAAAAATAGTTATGCTCGTCTTCAGCGTGTTGGCCCAACAAAGGCAATAGCGGATGTTCGCCTTTTGCATGACTACAAAACCACACACCACTGAAGTGATTGGATGAGAAGTCCTACTTCATCCACCATACAACCCTAACCTATCACCATCAGACTTACATCTGTTCGAGTCACTAAAGGAAGCCCTGCACTTTGAATATGACGAGGCCATGAAAACGTCTTTTTACAGCTGTGGAACACATGCCGTTAAAAGGTGGACAAAAGCCGTGAAAAAGGTCGGAGATTGTACTGAAAAGGGAAAATTTGATCATTAATATTGTGTGCTTATGCAATATAAATTGCAGTTGTCTTAACAAATAGGAGGCATTATTATTGAACCACCATCGTAATAAGTCTTTGATTTGTTCAAAATTATATGAAAGTGCGCACGTTACATGACTTTTCAGACTTAATGCGTAAAATTAGATTAATTAGAGGAGAATTTAAAAAAATTAAACTCTTTCCAAAGAACACAAAAAGACTGGTACAAAAAATACAAAATTACATATTAAATAAACCATCAAAATTTCTCAGACATATTATTTAGAAAAATAAAAAAGGTACATATTAATAAAATATGACTGGCACAACGTATCGTTAACGGTTGCAGTGTGCGGGTGAAGCACACTTTTAAGAATTCGACCCACAAAATTGTAATTATATATTGATCTTATGATAAATAAATTATATTCAGACGTTTAAAACTTTAGCACTTGCAACTGAAGAGGTTACAAAAACGTAACGATACGTTTAGACAACTTTTATTTTATTAATATGTTCTAATTTTTTCTTGCATATGTTTGTGACAAATTTGGCTGTTTTATTATTTTATACTTTAATGAAGACAGATAAATACAACCATGAATTCAAAATTAACTTACAAACTCTATTCTTAACTCTAATAGGACGTTAACACTGTTAGGTGAGTCAAAATTCGCAGTAGATGGTCGATTTGAAGATGACGGCCATGTTCGGTACAAACCATAAAAGATAGACCACTTCACTCATACCTAACTGGAATATTCAGGTTTCCCAATTCCTGCAGAGTTTTTGAACTAACAGTGTGCTGCACGTTGTAGTGTTGATTGATATCCAAGCAACTGTTCTCAAGTTTCTGCCGGATACTATTTGACTTGAGACATGTTTGGACGATTAGTTCTACTACACCACACGAACTGTAGATAAACATATTCACCAATAATATGCTGCAGAAAAGCAAATACAGGAGTAAAATTAAATATAATACGGCACACAATAAAGATAAAATCTTTGGCGAAGCGCACTGCAGAAAACCAGCACGACAAAGAAGTATCTGTTCTATTCTATTTGATTTGGTCAAGGTCAAGATGGTTGACCAGAGATTACATTTCCTCAGAGAATCATACAAATAAGTGAATATTTTCAGCGTTGTTAAATAAGTAAACATTTATTGAGAGGTCAAGGAAGTAATGTTTAAAATGTGTTCTCTTCTTTCTAAATACAAGCGTAATATATTTGATATCATAAGCTTTATACTGTTGCGTAATTTCACTTCCCAAAAATTCTGTTTCGTAAGTATACATCTATGATAAGCCATATCTCTGACAGTGAGAACAAACGAGTGATAATTTTATTTTGAGGACTTTCAGGAACGGATGATTGAATGACTTCACTGTGACTGACAGCAGGTAATTATTTAGATTCATCAACATCATTTCACTGATACTGATCTGAGGACGGAGGATTTTTCCATATCACGTGTGATTTCACCATACCATCATCATCATCATTAAGTTGAAGTTATTTTAAATGTTTACACCAGGCAAGACAGATAAAATGGTGCAGTGAAAATTAAACATATATTTGAAGCTGTAGGCAGTGAATTACGACTCTGTAGTTGCCGATCTAAAATGTGCAGTATTTGTTGACGACTTATTTCATTTCTGGAATTAAGCATATCTGGAAGTAGTGCACCTGGTCAGGAATATGACGTCGATGTGACTGGACTTGGGTAACACATACATCATCAAACAACAAATAAATGTGTTGCTAATAACTTATAAGGATTTCCGCCGCCGTCATCTTTGGCTCAAACTTCCGTTTACACTATTAAGATCTGCAGAATATCAACAAAATTGCTTTACCGTTTCGCATATGGAAGAATTCACATAGAATTAATAAACGTCAAATATCCATTATATTCGACAATATGACAATACATAAAATAACCTTTTTAATAAATTATTAAATTGCCATACGAATAATATAAAATATAATTTTAGACTTTAATAATTAGAATGTATACTTATTAGAATATCAACTTTAAACCATATAAAGACATAAATTACTGAATAAGAAGTTATTTATTATCTATTAATATAATCAAATAAAAGTTTGTTTCTTACTTTCAATATTATTATTAATAAATCTTCCATAATGTTACCATTAACTAAAATTACGTTTGTTTAAAAGCTGTGCTTTTGTTTCAACAATTTAGTTTATATTTTCAGCCGTTTTACCGATGTCCCCTACCGATTTTCCGACGGAAAACGTTGAATATTCACGTTTGAAACCTGAAGCCATTCACGCAGAACCTATCAAACACAGATGCATTGATATATTGAACATCTGTAAGACGAAAAGGCTTACGGTTCAATTGGTAAACCTAGATCTCAACCAAACAAAAGGAAATAGCCACTATCAGGAAAGAATTGCAAATAAACACGAAAAAGAGAAGGAAATGCTGTCTAGGAGAAGGAGAATAAAGAAGCAGAAAGGATTCTACTCTCAAAAGAGGAAGTTCAGTGCTAATATAAATGGAAGATTGAAGAAAAAGGATATAAATTTCCCAGGGTCTTACAGTCTTAATAATATGTTACAGAACAATGGCAGATTCAGTCACCGAAAAGCAAAAAATAGATGTAATTTCCAAACGTTTGAAACACCTACTTCTACAGGGGAGCTTAGAATTCTTCTCGAAAGGCTAACAGAGAAAGAAATGAAACAATATTCGCGGTCGTATAAGAAAATAATTGTGCCAAAGGTTATTCTTCATCGTTTGTCCTTAAATGAAATAGTAAAATACAACATTAGCACTCAAATATGCAGAGGGAAGCAGAATGTGACTAAAGACAAGAAGAAAAGGCTTGTAGCACCACACACAGAAAAGTGTGGTATAAAAAAACGGAAAGTTAAGTTTCAAAGAAGAATGAAGAACGATACAAAAACAGTCTCATTTGTGGGACTTATATCAGACACATGTAAAGATGAAGATCTGATTAAGAATTCATGCACCGATTTTGTGCCACAGAAAAAGGTAAGAAACATCAATTAAATAATTCCAACAAATATTAAGACACTTTTTACATCTTATAAATTTTCTGTGTGAGTATTTCCAACAAATGTCGAAAGATAGACAAGTTTCAGATTGACTTTAATGTTAGGAAGATCATTTCAAGGTATAGGTGTAATCATTTTCACATTTCTTGACGTCAGTTGCGTTTGACATAACACTTTATGTAACATCTTTGCCGATTTTGTTCCGAACTTTCTCGTCGAAGAACCAATGTACACGAGAATTTTTGTCAATATTGTCGAGATGCTAAGTTGGATCACAAGATTATAGATTGATTTAAAATATTAACGAGATTACAATCCTATGTCTATTAGAATTGTTAGGTAATGTTGAGGGTGGAATTGCAATCATGGTAACACAGTGTTGGTACGATTACTTTCAAATCAGTGGCAGAAACACATGCTGAAGAGGACTCAGGTCCTTGTATAGCAGTGACACCAACAGATTTGCTCAACGTAAAAACTAGTCATCATTGCAACGAACAAGTAACAAACCGATCATAGAATCTACCTAAAGATTACGCTCATATGCATGAATATGCGGCACCCATCATACTGATATTTTTTAGACAAAATTGAGACCACTGTCTCTGGACATCAATTACTTCATGTCTGTCAATATACAGCGTTCGTCCCGAACAATTTTCTTCACCGATCTTATTTAAATTCATACACTTTTACAAACGGTTTAACCTAAGGGACAGATGTGCCATCGACTTCAGCACGGGTTATATTTCTTTAGCGTTGCACATGAACGTGTTTAATTGCTGTTCCACTGTTCGTATTTGCTTTGATAGACAGAGAAATGAAGCAAGGCAATAGATATGGCTACAAATTTTACAGCGGCACACTGAAAGAATATACTTTTCAGATATTTAGATACTGCCTTACTAATAATTTGTTTGTACAAGTAATTTCGTGAATATTCAGCCTCGATGTTTCAGTTTTAACTAAACAATCCGTATATTTGCTATCTCGATTCATTAATGATTGCCGTACAACCCAAGACTAGTCGCATTTGTCTAACAAATATGCGTAATTAAAGCACTTCGAAATGTCATTGCAGCAAAATGTAATGGACAAATCTTCATTCATTACCTTATAACATAGCAAAAATAATTCCTCTATTTCATACCTTGTAAACATTGAACAATGTGTAGGATCTTACAGCAATATTTATTTGATTAAAAGGGATCTACTACGCCGAAGGAAAAACTGCGAAACTGGGAGATATGTAATTACGGCTGGACGATTCAATCCCTCATAGAGAAAAAAAGAAAGAGCATTCTTGTCTGCGATGAGTGCAAGAAAAGGGAGGTGCAATATGATGTGGACAAATCAAAAGTTTCAAGACGTAAGTACTACGTACACGCAACACAAAACATGTGAAAATGTAATTATCTTCAAATCTGATTGTCTATTTTAAAATACAAATAATGTGAAGTCGTCGTAGCGATAAATGAGCGCGCACCTTTCGAAATACTACCATGTGCTCGCCTTTTTGCTACACTTAGAATCCGTACATTTATTGCTTCACACAGTTCCAGTTCCAACGTTCTATTGCACCAAGAATCTTAGGTTCATATTGTTTACTTGGCATATTTAAATAAAATGATTCCATTTTTGTTTTCTGTACATTAAGACATGGTACATCTGCAGGTACCCAAGTTAATTTATTTTATTCCAAACTAAACATTCACGTTTCATTTTATATAGTCTGAATCTGTGATAGCAAATTATTGTGCAAATAATGTTAATAACTAGGAGGATCAATCATTTCTGGATGGTAATTACTGCTCTGAAATTTGACCTTGCAGAATATCACAGATTCTCCTTTCCCATAATTAAAATACCCATACGAATTTTAGATAGCTATACAATTCTGCCGTCCAAAGCAGAAATGCAGTAAGTTTAAAAAATGCTTTTGAGAAATCAAGGAATAAATATTTTTTGAGCTTCAACATTTACATAAACCCCTTATCTTTTTCAAAATATTTTTATCAGTACCAAGAAACTTGAAGTTGTCTTTACACATTATTTATAATACATTTATCCGTGGAATATTTTGGAAAGTCGAAACTTTTACTTACTGCCTTTCAACTTTGGACGTCAGAAATGTGACAAACATATTTAGTTAAGTAACACTTAAGTAAACGAATGTCAGAAGATTATCTTAGGTAGTGGCGGTATAATAGAATAAAGATACCCTTCTAGTTTATGTATAGACCCCATTACCAGAAATATTACCAGAGAAAGAAATAGTCATTAAAGCACTACTTACGATGGTATGAGCGTCAAGGTGATATTTTCCGATGACAAAATATGTAAACATGGGAATAAAGGCCGATATGCGGAACAGGAAAATAATCGGGTATCAGTGTTTGATGAGTGGCTTTTTAGGACATAGGCCTATTATTAGGAAAAAGTTAAACTACATCCAGTGAAGTAATAAAATTACACAACTTAAAAGGTGGAAGAAGTATAAGAATCAGTCTGATCAAATAATAAATGCAAATGACAATAAATGTATTATATACTCAAAATCCTCTCTTCAGCCATGAATGAAATTATTAGCGCCATTTTAACATTAAAGTACAGATTATTCGCCCTGTTAATATGAAGTAGGAAAAACAATAATGAACAACGAAACAATTTCAGAAAACTTCGCTGCAGTCTTACGGGACAAAACCGCAATGGGACTCACGAAGGTGAACGTACAAACTATATAGAAAGACGTTGGTGCAGTTGCAGCTCGCATGGAAGTTTTTTAAGAGGATAATTACTTTTCTAATTTCGCCTACACAACATGTAGTATGGATAAATTTTTAAAAGTGTAAACATTTAATCAAATTGGCACAATTTCCAAACACGAAAGTATTCTTGCTTCGTACATATTTTTAATAAAGTAAGTTAATTTTAGGAAGCAGTCATTTATTATGGTAATATTGTTTGCAGCATCGTCTTTTCTCAGAGTGAAAGTCTTATAAATGCAATCCTTATATTTCATTTCTTTTAAATAACCACAAGTCCATAAACAGCAATCGTTTTATTAATTCGTTAAAAAAATTAAAAACTGTATCCTGATGAGATCGCCTCTGTGACAGCATGCACCCTCGGCCCGGCGCTTTTTTTGGGGGGGGTTAACAGGCTACATGAGGGTGATCCTGAAACAGGCAACTCCCCTTTCATAGCATAGGAAGGGAATTGAAAAGGGGGGATGCGGAAGGTAATAAAATTGTTAGTTCTTGAAGGGACATTTATCACTCCAGACGAGAATCTTGAGCCACACAGTGAAAGATAGCATAAAGTGTAAATTGTATTGGCGGAAGGGAGAACGCTGAAAGGCGGGAAGTTTGTTTTCGAAATCGAAACAGAAATTCACACCTTTATAATTGTAAGATTTCTTAAAATTACGAAATAAATAATTCTTCCTAAATTAATAGAAACATATTTATCAAATGAAGTTTAATTCAATTTGACTTAAGTTATAAATCCTAAAGACATAACATGATTTCTAGGTGACGTATCAAAACTCAGAAACTACATAAATTACACAAAAATTGATTTGATTGCAAAGAAAGTTGGAATCAATGAGATGAGAAAAAAATGTCAATGAAATTAGCATGCATAATGTTACTCTTGTATTTTTCTTTTGTACTGTGTCAAAACCTAAGCCTACCTTCAACAACTGAGACGACATTATTAGATTTGTGAAGGCTCATGGTTTGAGCGATATTTAGTGATTACCTGCGGTTCATTGTATTTTGTTTTGGAGGGTGGGGTAGAGAGTACAAGAGCCAAAATCAGATTTACCAAAATGATAACATCCGGTAGGAACCTCTATGTATAATTACAATTATGTACAAAATTTTAACTCAAACACAAGGGTATCAAACATGTGTTATTATAGATAAATGAATTAGATTATCTGCAAAATAGTTTTCAACAGAGATTACTAAAATCTTTATGAAATACTGTCATGTGGGAGTAGTGTAGTGAAGGTGTATTCATATAAGATTTGTAGAAAAATTATTAATATTCATTAGGATTGTTACAGAAATTTGTAGTTTACATTTGTCTATTCTTTTTTTTTACATTTATACTCAAATTAATTTAATTCTTTAAAAAATAACTTCTCTTACTATAAAATGTGTTGCTTGTAACTAAGACAAGTATATTTTCTAGTCCTTACAATACCCAAAAAGTGTAATACATAGTGTTCAAAATGCTATAAAGCTAATTTTTAATTGTATGATCTGTTTACGTAAATCTCCCTAAGTAATCTTAATAAATGAGAAATCTTCTCTTACCTAATTCTATTTTCACAATATTGTTTTCATTCCAGAATTGGCTCAACTTATGAAAGCACTATCGCTTCGTGGAACTGACAACCCTATAACAAGATCTTTGTGTGTTTGTGGTCAGTTATTTATTTGAATGAAACTGATATATTTTCTAGCGGAGACATTTGTAATTTCTTACAATTTAAACAGTTCCCTGTGTTTGTGACATTTATTTAAATGGAATTGATATGATACATTTTGAACCAGAGACATTTACCATTTATTAGAATTTAATTTATTACATTTAACAGCACAGTTTCCATTAAAGATTGTGCACTGTTGTTTATTTTAACTATTTGAATGTTTGAGCTTCAAGCTCAAAGATACTGCTCTTGTATATAAACTTATGTGGATTTCTTTAATCATTTGGATTATATTTTCCTCCAAGAAACTTTGGTGTTATTTCCAGGATAAAATCCCTGTATATTATTAATATGTTCACATCTTCATTTAATTAATTGTATGTTTCATTGTTATAGATGAGTTTGCCAAAACACTGCTATAGCATGAACACTTTCCCCAAAATTAATTCAGATAATAAATGTGTGTGATACATTTAACAAATAGTCAAATTTTTGTATTTACCTTAAGCATAATAAAAGGACAGTGACTTCAGAATTGTAAATTTATGAAAATAGTCTGATTTTCTTCTCACCTTGTCCTAATCTGTCATAAGTTTTTCTCTTCATTTTCTTATAGTATTTTGTAATCATGGAAGTGGAAATCATAGTTTTGATCATCCTTATAATGCTACTTCAATCTCTCTGTTGGAATCTTATCTTTTGTGATACAGAATTATCAAATTATAAGTTGCTCTATTTAAATCATTCCAGCTGATTGTCTATTATATTATGTCTCTATTTATAAATTTACTTTATAATAGCAAATGTACCTTAGAGCTGCACATATTTAAGGCATGATATAATAATGTTTCCTATTCACCAATACTTCAAATTAAATAACTTGCCAACATTTTTTTTTCATATTAAAGGTTTTTATTTAAATAAATTAGGTAATTTGAAGTTTGATTCTTGATTGTAAATGTAAAAATTGATTTTTGTTTTCATTTAATGTCTGTTAAAAGTAGTAAAATATTATTGTAAAACCTCATATTTCCTCTATTAAAAAGTTTGTTTGTGTAGGAAACTATGGTCAATTTCCAAGAACTTTTTGAAGTAAAAGTGATAGAACAAGTTTCTTAGCTTTGTTCTCATTTACCAGGGCATTAAATTGATCTAGTAATTAACAAATGTTAATTTATTGTATTTTGACAATTCTTTATTATGGTTTCACACTGCTGTTTCACGTTTATGATTAAGAACAATCAAGCACATAATTCCATGCTAGTGTGCTTGGCTCCAGTGATACTCTTGAGATACTGACATGTAATGAAGAGGTAAAAAAAGACAAGAGATGTTAATATAGAATGTATTTTAACCATCTAATACTGCCATCGTATCCAGTTGTTAGATGACAATTGGTTTTCTCTGAGCCTGTGTTGTGAGCACACCATTAACTGAGACACATGCTAGGCTGTGGTCATGTTCATCAATCAGTGAAAACTCTGCTGTGAATGGTCCCTGAAAAAATATCATGTCTCTCAGTTTGTTTTGCTTGAAAAGAAATACTACTTCAAATCACTTTATATGCACAAATAATAATCCTCTGTCATTTTTTAAACTAAACATATTAAAAT
Source organism: Eucriotettix oculatus (assembly GCA_034510155.1). NCBI lineage: Eukaryota > Metazoa > Arthropoda > Insecta > Orthoptera > Tetrigidae > Eucriotettix > Eucriotettix oculatus. The sequence continues at coordinate 19,264,557 of CM067377.1, forward strand.
AATATTTCACTCCACACTTTTTAATTGTATTATCAATATATTTCTCTACTTAAAATAACATAGTATTATGAAATAGTTATTACAAATTAAAAAATGTATTTACTTTGGCTTCTTAGGACATGCCCATAGGAAAAGTTGTTGGTACAACTTGTTGGTAATAAAAATGGATTACCAACATTCAAATAGTACTGCTGCTATCCATTTTATTGCTTGTGATCTAGGGCCAATGTATGTATTACTATCAATATACTACAAAATTGTATTTAAGTTTAAGTATCCAAAAAGTCATAATATTTCACCAACATGGATTTATAAAGGATACCATATTTCAAGAAACTAGGGACTCACCATTCTAAATCTAGGTCTAGTTTGAATTTTTTCCAGTTGCCTATAATCATAAATTCCCTTATGCTGAGATAGTTCTAAGCTTAATCTAAAAGTTGCTTCTTATTCTCATGGAGAGTGGCATTGCTGGCCGTACACATCAAGGGCTGGTTGTATCACTTCTTCCCACAATTCAGCTCTCAAATTATTAGATCTTAAAGCGAGCAGTATACTTTTCCAGATTATCCCAATGTAACATTCCACTTGTTCATTTCCCGCCAGATTATATGGAATTGGGCAACTTGTAGCTATTCCATGAGATGCTTAAAACATTTTTAATTCAAGAGACATGAAAGTAGATCCCCTGTCACAGTGAATGAAAGCTGGCATTCCAAAAATAGAAAAAAATTCTTTAAATGTGTTATTACAGTCCTTGCAGAAATGTCACCACAAGAGATGGCAAATGGGAATAAGGAGAACTTTTTTTTGGGTTAACAGGCCTCATGAGGTCAATCCTGAAACAGGCAACTCCCCTTTAATAGCATAGGAAGGCAATTGAAAAGGGGGGATACAGAAGGTAGAGCAAGGTTGCGTAAGGTTAACTAGGGCCCCAGGGATATGGATGGTTTAAGGATCCTACCCGGTGTTTCACCTAAAGAGATGCCGGGAAAACTCTGCATCAGGTAGGTACTATTCTCACGCCCTTCCAAATTACGGGAGACGAGTTTGCTGTGGGGTTGCAGCATTTCCTTCACCATGTCTCCACAAGTTTTAGAAGGCAGTTGGCCGACTGGTACAATGGGATCAGCGGACAACTCTTGTCATATGCTCAAGGTCTTCGGCCCCAGTACATTTACCTCCTAAAATAGGTGAAGGTGTCTTGACATGTGAGAACTTCATTAAAAAAAACAGAGTGCGAGGCATTCCCGACATGATCAGGTGAGCCCCGCAGTTACTCTGGGGGAAATACCTGCGAGAAACTCACAGGCTGGCGAAACTGGAGAACTTGTCCACTACTGTTAAAATATACCGGTTTCATGAAAAACTCAGGGTGACACTTGAAAACAAAACCAAGGTTCAGCCTTTCAAACGGCTAATCAGCCTTCACAAGGGTTCCTAAATTTTTAACAAATCTGGGCTTCAATTCCTTACATTCACAACAAGAAATTGTGATTTTCTTACATCCTCTAATGAAAACGGCAGATTCTTGCAATGGACCTAGTGGTGCATTCGTGTCACACCAGGATGGCAAAGAGAGTTGTGCAGATCCTTTAAATAGACTCTGGATATTACAGCGCCTGTTGTACGGGATAATGTTTCCGCTATCACATTTTGCCTCCCCAGACAGTAAATAATGTCAAATTGAAAAATGGCTCGTTCCAGTCTCCAATTTAAGTAAAATATTTTGTGCCTCCAGTATACGGACAAAGGTTTTTAAATTTTTCATTGTTCGTGTGTTTTTAACAAATTACACAAATAATAAGGATGTTCGAGGTAAAGTCTCAAGGTGAGGGAGAAGTAGGCCTAAGTTGATTTATTATAATATAAATGAACATATGAATCACGGAGGTGCCCATGGAGATTTTTCAAGCACGCTCATCACCCGCATACAGAAAACGTGAATAGATGACTCAAGGTCCAACAGAAAAACGATTGTTGTGAAAATGCGGAACAACTTGAGAAGCATATTTCGTAAAGAAATGAACTATATTAAAGTTGAAACACGATGAAACGCACCCACATCGTGTGGTAGGGAGGAGATTCATTGAATCGCGTGTATCTGTGGCGCCAAAGATGATTGGTAAGGAGTATTGTTGACAGCAGTTAGTCGCCAGCGTTCTATGTTGACGCTATTGTATCGCAGGAATTAATTATTCCTAAATTGGTGAACATTAATTACATTCATCTGTTTAACTTTCGCTAGCCAACAGAGCCTAGATTAAAATGAACTCGGTTGAAATAAGACAATAAGCTTACGCGAAGGTTTATAACCGAATACAATTCCTCAACATATTTTCCAGGAGTGTTTCCAACAATGGTGGATGTTGAAGGAGAAGTATGAGCATTATTGAAAGATTATTAAAATAAATCATACTGCACGAATAACTGTACTTAAGCCAAAGAAAGTTTGGATAGTGTTTAACGCAATTTCTATTATGATGAGGACTCACCTCGTATCCGGTGGAGGAGACCGGCAATACGATGCCGTAGGTGGCGACTGCGCCTGGTTCCAGAGGACATCCGCCGAAAACACTGTCGCAGGCTGGTGGGAGAGACTGGGTCTCGTCGGGAAAGCCTTCAACGCGTACAGTAAGCGTAGCGCCCAGCATCGTTACCTCGTGGTCTGGGGATAATGATGCCAACGTCAGAAAGTCAGAACACAGTCGACCACACAAGTCAGCTCCGCCGACGATACTCACCTACGGAGAAGGTGATGTTGGCGCCGTACGTCTGGCCGCGTACGAAGACGCAGGGGCTCACGTCACATCCAGTAACATCCAGAGAGAGGGCAGGCACTGTGGGGTCACCTACAACAGTCATCATACTCATATTTAACAACGTATTGAATACAAATGACGGATAAAAACATAACTAAGCAGGTATTAAGTTGATGACCGGAAGAAAGGACTCGGAAAATCTCTCCAATTCCCAACACAAACGCTATTAAGCTTCAACTACAATGGTCATATCCTACAATAATGGTTTACGTAGATGTCATTGTTGTGATATTTACAGTTCTCAAAGGGAGTGGCGAAGACAGCCACAGAGCAGAGGACGACCAGGAGAGCTGTTTTCAGAAGAGCCATCTTGACTATTATTGACGTTTGAGGTTCCCGAGGCTTCCTTTTATAGCTCTTGTGATATCTGATTTCAACGTCACACTCAGATAACTGTCAACTGTTAGGAATGCACGTGATGATGAGATGCTAGACGAACCATCATGACCAGTAGATCTCATGTCTCCGTCTCCTGAGCATTCAGAATTTTTCCGATGTGAACATTGCATTATGAGAAAAACAACTGCTGTTTAGTTACGACGCGCCGTCGAGAACAAGAATTGTTACAATCGAGGTGATTTTTGTTAGTTTCTTCTTCTCACGGCAGGAAAACCATCACATTCTTTCGCAACTGCAATATTAGAGTTTTTAGAAAACACAATCCTATCTCACGACCATTTTTTAATTGATGGACACCTCTATAATTGATTCTCTTCCTCGTTAACGTTAAGAACATATATTAGATTATGATAAAAACGACGTCATTATTAAAAAAGAATTGTTTAAAATATATTTTACCGTTAAAATATGTATTAGATGTATAAAAGAGAAAAAACCTTGCAGAATTAGTTATAATAAACCTTTATTAAGTCCTCATTAAATATTAACAAAACGGGAGTTTTCGGCTTCACATCAAGCCATAGTCATCTGTTATTATATACTAAAAGTAATTAAAACATGAACATGCTAGTAGTATTCTGACTATAATAACAGCTGAATATGATTTGATGTGAAGCCCAAAACTCCCGTTTTGTTAATATTGAATGATGACTTACTATCTCACGTATTAGATTTTAATGAAATGCTTGTCATTATTAACACTGGGTTGTTTAAAAAAGTATTCTTTCCACATTTTCGAAACATTAATCGTGTTGTTAAAAGCTGTTAATGTGAACTCTATAAAAAGAGATTCAATGACATGATAGTGTTACTATAAAAATAGTTTTACATCAACTAGTTCAAAGAATTGCAATATTATCGGACTATTTATGGATTTATATAATTATTTATAGATTATGAATTCATAAAAAATGACTGAGCTGATAAATAAAATGTACGTTTAGTATTTAATAAAATATATTTACAGTAAAAAATTAAAAAAAGACATTACTTTATTCCGACATTTAGGACCTATCTTGCGCAAGCCTCATCATTTCCTTATAACTAGCACAACTCACATCTTCCCTAATCTGCTTAGCGTATTCTTACCCCACACACTTCCCTCTAATGCTAATTTTACAAGACCCTCGTGTCTTAAAACGTGGCCTATTAAGCTATCCCTTCTCTTAGTCAACGTACTCCATATAGTTTGCTTTTCCTCCATTCTGTTTAGAACTTCCTCGTTTGTGATTCCATCCACCCATCTGATTTTCAGCATTCGCCTATAGCACCACATTTCAAAGGTTTCTATTCGATCCTTTCCCCAACTCCTATCGGCCACGTTTCGCACCTATATAAAGTCACGCTCCATTCGAACATTTTTAGCAACGATTTCCTAATATTCACACTTATATTACCAGCAAGTAAATCGCTCTTTTTCGCGAAAGCCTTCCTTGCCTGTGCTATCCTAATCTTCATGTCTACTATACTTCTACCACCCCTAGTTATTAAGCTTCCCAAGTAGCAATCTTCGTTCAAAATATCCCTTCCCAATCTAAAATACTTTGTTATTCCACTGTTTCCCATACTACACTCCATTACCTTGGTTTTGCCTCTATTAATCCTCATATTGAACTTTTTCTACAGGTCTACGTTAATGCCATTTATTATAGTTTCCAAGTCTTCTTCTGACTCCTCTAATACTACAATATCGTCGGTAAAACGTAAGGTTTTTTTATTTCATGTCCTTGCAGTATGATTCTTCATCACCTGGTCCTGGAGGAAGAGTACAACATCATGATTAACAGAGGGAACACTAAGGTAAAGGAGTGTATTATGTGAATTAGTCGAATAACAAATTGTGATATATTGGGAAGGGATATTTTGAAGGAATTTAAGGAATTCTGCCACTTAGGAAAAAATAATTAGGGATGGTAGAAATAAAGGAGACATAAAGAGTAGGATAGCACAAGCAAGAAAAGGCTTTTCCAAAATGAGGAATTCACTTACGGCTAATATAAGTATGAATATTGTAAACCATTATTAAAAATGTCCGTATGGAGCGTGGCGTTATATGGACGATAGGAGTTGCAGACAGGAAAAGAATGGAAGCTTCAGAAATGTGGAACTATGAGAGAAAGCCGAAAATTAGATGGGTTGAAAGAATCACTAACGAGGAAGTTCTAAGCAGAATAAGAGACGAGAGAACAGTTTGGATGACTTTGACCAAGAGAAGGGATAGATAAATAGGCCACGTTTTGAGGTATGAAGTTATTTTAAAATTTGCATCGGAGAGAAGCGAGTGGGGTACGAACAGAAGAGCGAGGCCAAGGATAGAATACCTAAGTAGATTAGGGAGGATGTGAGATGTGGTAGCTATGTGGTAATGAAAAGTCTTGTACAGTCTTAGGCCTGAATTCCATAACAACAACATTTACAATTAGATTCTTTAATTGATGATTCTTTAAATCTTGGTTCAAATGTGTATTAAAACTCATAAATGCTTAATGAAGGGCTGTAATAATGGGATAAGTGTCACTTTTCAATAGTGCCTTTTCCCTCTACCTTGTCATTGTGCATGAAATTTAATAAATATTAAATGAAATTTAATTACATAACTTTTTCTGACAGTATTACAATAATTTTCTATGTTAAACAGGATGTCGTTCGTAGAGTCGAGTGCCGGTTGATTGATTGAAGTAGGCATTTCCTGAATATAATATAATATATAGTTTCTTATTGTTCACGACTAGACAATGTTATTAAGATTACTGGAAGCTATCGCGCTTTAATATCTCATCAAGAGATGATCACACCATCTGATACTTCAATCGTTTAAAATACAGGCATAATATGAGCAAGAGAAAAGTGTTATCTGATATTTAGTATCAGTATTGGTCTACCGCTACAGCTGCTTATTATCTCTACCTTTAACGTTTCAGCTTTCCACCATCCACGAATTAATTTCTCATCTACAATTTCTTCAGGTTGCATTTAGCTGAATGCATTTACGAATTTCATGAATGAGCATTGATGTCTTTAGATTTTTGTTGCAATTATTGCTCGTTTTCAACATACAAATAATATTTTTCATTTCATTTCTCGTAAGAAATTTACAACCGTTAACATTAAAAGACTTATTACCCAATCATTGTTATTTAAAAATATGGAAATTTAAATCCCTAATGGATGTCAGATTTAATATGAGTATTAAGAAATATTCTTGGATCAAACATTTTCATTATAAGCTTTCTTGAATTTTATAATAAAGGACATTTATATTTTTATCTAGAATAAATAAATAGGCAATTCCGTCAACATGTAATCTTTTGGAAACACTTCTTCGGTTCAATCATAAAATTGTCTTTGGTAAAAATCAATGAATAAATCCACCAATAATATAATATAATGTATTAAATCGATTAACGCCTGATATTAAAAATCAAAAATCAAATAATTTTTGACCGTTTTTTCAGATAGTTTTTTATTTTTTATTCAAACAACTTTTCGGCGCATATGCGCACCTTCTTACAACCAAATTATTGTTAAATTCAATTATTAAAAAATATAAAAAGGGTTACAAACGCCAATTACTTTATACCAAAGTGTCTTGTGGATACTTTAGTTAAATAAGTTCTTAGTGCTGCCTCGGACCTCTCTTTGGTATAAAAAATTGGCTTTTATAACATTTTTATGTTTATTGTTAATAATTGTATGTAACAATAATTTGGTGAGTTGTTAGTCAATATATATGTTTAGCTATGTATAAGTTTATATTAAAATTGAAATATGTATTTCACAGATTGTAAGGAGGTAAACCTGAAGTTGGTGAGAATATGCATCGAAACGTTGTTTGATTAAAAAAATACAACCTGTCTAAAAAAACCGGTCGGAAATTATTTTATTTTCATTTTTAATTTATTAAAAATTCATTGTTAGAAGCGTCTACGTTGTTCGATGACAACTAGACCTATAATACACCTTTCTAAGTTGTAATTTTATTGGGTCAAGGTAAAATCAGTATCCATGGAAGTAATTATTATTACTTGATGATAAGAAATTAATTACCTCTTGAAGTATTTATCAACCTGTTGAACGGTATCAGTTGATATATTTGGAAATTCCTGTAACATATGACGCAGAAAAAAAAGTCATTGAATCAAGTCACCGTTAATTCATTATCACTATTCGGATATTCTTAATAATCAAAAAACAAGTTGCCACATTTCTACTTTCAACTACACTTTATATGATAAGATTTTTCGGCTTCCTGAGAGAGTTTAATGGAAAAAATTTTTGGAACAACAACCTCAATTAAATTAAAAATAACGATTTCATTGTATGTTCCTGGTTATTGGTAAGATTCTTTGGGTAAAAGGTTAACCTGTTTAGGAGAAAGGACATGAACGTCTCAATTTCACAGAATGATTCCCGCTTTGTTCAGAGAATCTTCCTGTTCTTCACCACATTCAGAAGAGTGGACGCTTTTTTTTCTTTGAGTAGTTATGTTCTATTTATGGTAATATTTCTGAAACGATTGTACCCATATGGATCGCCTGTCACAAAGTTTTCACGATTTGTTTTCTGTTGTAAAATTTCTTCATGTTCTTGAAAATAGCTCATTTAGAAGAAAGAGTAGAATAGAAATGTTGACAGGACCCGGGGACTCGAGCCCCACTGAGCTAATCCGAGTCGACTACCAAGGACCTATTCAACACTCTCCACTCCCGTAAACCTAAGCCAGGCTCATCTAAATTTTACTAATCACATTCTCTGCGCCCTAATTCTAGGAAAATCGTGAAGAATGGACATTGCGTAAATTGCATGGAATTCAAGTTAGAGAAATTATAAATTCTTCAATTGAAGCTCAAGTAGAAGCGTATAGCTAATTTCGGAGAAAGATAAGTATGGAAAAATGTCGACCGGGCAATGTTAAAGGATTACTGCTTAAGATTGAGAAAACAAAGAATTATTTTCTCAGTCCAATTCCCTTAGAGTTACAAAAAGCTACATCAATTTAATTACATGGAATCATTGTTGTCTGCAAGTTAACCTGGAGATCCTATAATAAAATCTTCACAAAAAAGTAGGCAGATATAAACTTCCACTTGCGAAACTTCAGGAATGCAGAACCAATAAATATCAATGTACGGAATATTCCAGTCTATTCTCCTAGGTATGTTATTAAATTTCACTGCACAAAGGAGAGGATTGCGTTCTAGAATTTCCTGCAAACACTACTTCTAAAAACTCTGGATACTAACAGCACCTGGACTTGATTTAGTCTCCTATTTAGAATGGATACTTGAAACTAAAGACACTAGAAATGAAGAAGTCACCAAATTATAATACTAGACTGCCTGCAGCAGTCTTTGAAGAACTTCCTCTAAAGGAAATAAATATAACTTCTGTAGTGAATATAGTTTAATGTACTTTAGTGTAATACAGTGCTCCGAGATCTCTAACAATATACTAAAGTGAAGTATATTTCCTGTATTTTTTCCAGCAAAAACCATATTATTCCTTTTTCAAAATTTATCTTTTAATAACATCGTTCCATGTACATTTATTTATTAGTTGTATATATGATTTATATTGAATTAATATAATTTTATTATTAATTATAGGTTAAATATGGACCTTACGACCAGGTCATTAATTATTGTGAACTCGTTAAGTCCTATGTACCTGCCCATTTGTAGATTAAATAAATGCATACCGACATACGAAGGATCAGAGAGGCTTAGTACTAAAGAATGTTTTTCCTGGGCTCCATAAGAGAATTCTTAGACAACAGAATGGTAAGAAAGTCTAAATTATTTCTAATGTGTTGGCTTATAAGTCCTGTCTTTTTTTTAAGTGAAAACTTTGCGTGAAAAATGATAGTTTTGGCAATGCACCTTATTTTATTCGGTATAGAAAAAAAGAGAGTTTAGCTTATGATGATTGACTAAAGGGGAGTACTAATCCCCAAATGTATACGTCACGACGTGTCTCCGTCTTCCTTCAATCCATACACGTTAACAGACCGTGACGTCACTAGTTGTGTGCCAATCACGAGTCAGGGGCATATTAAGTGCCAAATCGACAAAAGAAAAACATTTTCGACACCCTGATTTTTGCGTTTAATTGACGTGCCGGTGCCACAGATGCTGCTGAAGTGAGTGACGAAGAGAGGATCCTCATAGGACGGTTCAAAATTCGTTTAAGTGATTCAAACACGGCAATTTAGACCTCAGACCGGTCGCTCCGTTCAGTTCGGAGAGCGACTGAACAGCCGTTTTTTTCTCTCCATGTATATCCAAGATAAACGACGAGGGAATAGGCAGCGATAATGGAACACCCCCACATCACCAAATGTTCAAATGTTGGGCGCATCGATTCCACATGGTCTCAACGACAAAACCAGAAATCAACGACATATTAGCAAGGAAGCCATTCTAACGTTTCGTTATAAAGTGCTACGACATCTTCTTTATTCTCCCGACTTGGCTCCTTCGGATTTCCATCTGTTCCGATCACTCTCGAATACATTGCCTGGTGATCAGTTGGGTACTGGAAGCTTGGCTTGACGATTTCTTTGAGTCGAAACCACGTGATTTCTCTCGTCTAGGAATGGAAAACCTCGTCGAAAGTAAATAATATCGGAGAATACATTATTGATTACTCATTCTTGTTTATTTGTCTTTGTGGATACCTAAGCTTTAAAACAGAGGTGACCAACCTTTCGCATACCAAGCGCCGTTTCTTTGACAGACGAGTTTAGATGCGCCAAATGGAGTCGAGAATATTTTTTAGCGTCTTACGTCCATGGTTAGGGATTGGTAAATAGATCTGAAGATAGATCTGTTTCGCTTAGGGGACAAAAAAATCTCTTTGACGCAGTTAATTTAAATAATTTAAGGCAGTTTAATTAAGCACCAATCCTGTACAAGAGAATGATAGCTTCGTGACGCTCGTTTGGTGAAGATAAACTCTGGGTTACAGTTGATGGCCGTGAGAACGAGAACAGCTTGGAATTTGGAATTGTCTGTTCTCGCTGTTTGCCAGAAGAAATAATTTTTCTATCTCTGACTTTTGGCCATTCATTGTATTTGTTTATAAGAGATGTCTAACTGTACAATGCTTGTTAACGATGTAAAGGGTCTTCTCGTCCGAAATACAACCAGGCTCAAGGATGCAATGCGCCACCCATAATCGTCCAAAACGTCACATTTGGACTAAGCGCCACGGTTTAGCCACCTTTGCTTTAAAATAAACACCAGAATTTATGGGTTTACCTATTAAATGATCATCTAATTTCAAAATTGAAGATATTTTCAATTTGAAACAAGGTTTATTATAAAAAGTTTCTCAACGACAAACGTGCAAATCTCAAATCGTGACTTAGCTTGAATAGTGGGGTGCAACGACAACCGAAAATAGCTATTATTTACTTTTTTTCAGCTTACCTTTGTAGATGTTACTTGAAATAACTTAATACTTATTACGTTTAATTATTTCTTTAACGCACACAACATTAAACTCATTATGGAAAAAATCAACGGCAAAGCGTTGATAGGCATCCAGCGATCATTATACACTTCGCAAGATGACAAACAAACTCTCTAATTATCATTATTCATTCCACCCGAATGTAACATATATACATAATTACTTCAATTGTAATTTAATTAGATACGAATTTTCAGTAGTTGTATAACGTTTGCGTCAAGGTCCGTATTTATTAACGTTGGTTTGATTCACCATTTGTCTTTGGCAATAAAATTATTTAAACTTCTTTCTCAATTTCTTAGTGTCACTGTTATTTATAGGTTCTGCAGAGATTGTGGTCCAAATACCCAAGTTTTCACTAATTTATTACAAGAATATAATAGGCTACATATTTTAATTTACAAGAATATTTGAATACATTCTTCTACAAAATCATTAAAAATATATGTATTTTTAGAAACAGAATATTGGTTTCTGAAAGTCCTTGAATGGTTTTATTTTATTAAGTCCAATTTGAATTATTAATTTATTTAATCCGTCACTTTCACTGTAATGTGCAATAAGTTGTGAGGATTAATAAAATATTTAAAGTTCAGACTACTTTTCATTAAGACTTAGGCCCAGGTGCGGTTGGGCCAACAGAGCGATTAACTGAGGAGTGTTATCTGTAGTCTTAACATCCGGGACACGGTAAACAACTTATATATAGCTCGAATAATCTTTAACATGGAGAAGTGGCTCTTACGTATAAATTGAATCCTTGTTGTTAGAGTCGAATATGTATATATATGTTAATCCTGGGAAATATAAGTTGAAATTGGATGTTGAAAAATGAAGGAGGTAAAGAATGAAGTGGAACACTTTTTTTATATAACCACCATGGAGCTACTGAGACACATTATTCAGATAGACACTCATAGAACCAAAGAACGAGTTCCATAAACGTATTTATCAACCGCCGAGATGCGAGAGTCCATCTAAAATCCAATATCCAGTAAATGTCGACACAGGGCATAGTTTGGAGTACGTCTGCCAAATTTTAAATACTGTAGTTTGTCCCATAACCTTCAGCTGTTAAAGTCTTGGTTCAACATTTCAAAGTCAAATTTAAAATTCGTATTGCGGACAACAAGAGGTTAATTTGTTTATATGATTATTTGATCCACAATATATATTTTCTTTCGGTTATTTTATTCTGAGCTAAGAATGGTATTTGAAACGTTTAAATTTAATGTCTGTTATATATAATAAAACAATTAATGACCTTTTACAGAATTTAATTAATAACAACGTTCAGGCTATTTTTTATGACTTCTTCGGATTTTCTTCCTAAAGAGGAAATATTTACAGCAAATTAAAGAAAGGAAGGGGAAATTAAAAAAATCCTTCCTTGCTTTAATTTACTGTAAATATTTCCTCTATAGGAAGAAAACCCTAAAATATGCCAATTCATTGTTACTAATTAAATTTAAAGAATAAAATCCGTAAAAGGCCATTAAATGTTTTATTAAGAACGGTATTGTCAAAAGCAATAAAAGTAAATTTTGTTAACAGGATTTACTTTCAGTAATTGTGTTAATTCCCAAATCCTATATTAAAATAATTACATTTTGGATCCCAACAGCGGTACTTTATAGGAAAAAACTAATTTTTTCACATGACTTTCTACAAAACATTTATTGAATTTATTAGTTCTAGGCGCTTTAGGCATATAGCATATGCGTCTTCGATAAGTCAAAAGCATGAAATAGCACGCTTTTACCTAATAGTCAAATTTATAGATAACGTTTATATTTTATAATAAAGTACAAGAACTGTCATTAAGTCAGGAATAGAATAATTTTAATTAAAAATAAAATACGTTCATCCCCAATTCGCGGATCTCTTCAGTTATTTCTACAAAAGATATAAATAGATATACATAGTTGATATTCAAACAAATATAAAATTTGTATGATAATTATTTTAAAAATATTTATCTTCTTTGTAGACGTTATCATGTCAGAGTTAACATACTTACACGAATGTCTTCAACTTTTTTCTTGAAATAGTCCATAAATTTTTATATTTGAAATTTAAGTTCCCTATGGCCAGATTAGAATCCCTTTTTGTGATACATGACTATTTATAATAATTGGAACAATTTTCACCAAGAACGAGTAATCCCAAACATATATGCGTAGATAATTCTCTAGATTTTATAATACTATTAGCTCTATTCGGTATAATTTATTCTCATTTTAAACACTGTATGCACATTAAGGTGATACGTTTTTATTATATTATCAGATGTTTATTTGTAATAAGATAGTACACAACCTGTACCTGAAACTACTCTCTTTTATTTTATAATGGCCGATCCTGTATTTGAGCTTTTTCATATGTCTTACCCTACATTTTCAATAATTCTAATTATTTCTACGTTCCAATTTATATCACTAATATAATGTTAATTGGATACATTTTGACGTAAAATATGGGTCGACTTCATCGACTCCTCACGTCGACCTGAAAGTCGACCGATCGTATTCATGTCGATAAGATACAAAGTTTAAATACAAAATTTGTGTTGGTTAGTTGTACATGATAGTACTATTAAAAATTCACACAACCGGGAAAGTTTAGAGTATATATTTTGTGATAATGAGTCGAGAGATCTGTAAATCTTCAAGAGAAAGAAGAAAAAAACCAATAATAATAAACGTTTGTCCTCTGGAGAGTGAAACTACTTTTTCTAGCATCGTCGTGGAAACTATAAAATATATTTTATATCAGAAACAGCAAATCCCGTACACTTACAAATGCTTGAAATCCTTCGCAGAAAAAGGAAAATCTTTCCTTGAGTCAAATTCTAGACAAAATTCATTAGAAAAGGTGAGTGGCAAATGTATATATTTTAATAACTATTTGTTCTCATAACCATCCATATCTTCTTTGCGATAAACTGATGTTTTAATGTAGCATTTATTATTTTGTAATAAAATATTAACCATTTATGTATTATGAATTGTAATGTTAGTCCATATTACATCGAAGTATTATTTATTTTACAGGATACATCTCGACAGTCAAATTGTGTTCATAATGCTCAAAAGACTATGCATCAGTACCGAAGAATTGTTGAATCGTTTGAAAACCTAGAGAATCTTTTTAAGGTACTTCAATTTATCATTAAATCCATTACTATTTCATTGAAAGTAATAATTTTCTCAAGACAGTTTCATAAACTCCAGCTAAATATTTTTTGGATGTATGTTGTGGTGATTCAAGTTCTATTAACACTATGTTGCAAAATTGAAACAGCTTGTGTGAGATAAAAATTACAAGATGTAGACATAAATTAACAAATCACTACTAGCATCATCATGCAAGGAAGCCAATATAATACTAAAAAGTATTAGCTAAGTATAATATTTACATAAACAAGTATGTGTAAGCGCCTTTTATAATGGTGCAGTTAGCTTAGTAACTACATTTGAAAGACAAATTTTGATTTTATTACAGGCTTCATAACCATTGTAGAATACAGTTTTCACATTCTAATTAAATCTGGAAGTCATTCACTTCTGTAGCATTTCATATTAATTTATTTTGAAATAATATAATCTTTATGCTGGTTTATTATCAAGTTTTATGAGGAAAAATTTGTGTGAACATATTTATTGATCTTGCTTTTCTGTTACAATTGATGTTTTTATTACAAAAAGAAATTGTATATATACTTTCAGAATGTAAGTGAAGAGCTTGAAAATTATGGAATGACGAATATTCGTGAAGTGATGATTTTGCTTGGTTCTACACCAATGAGTCCTAAAGAAGTGTATAGAATAGTTCTTCCAAACACTTTTGAGCCAAGTAATTCTTCCAAGAACAACACAAAGATAAATCTGTTGCACACATTCAGGTAATACCTTACTTTACCATGTGTTTCAAATTATTATATTTTTGAAAATGATGCATTATTATGTACAATTTTTAGAGCTATGATGACATCAGACGATTTGCAAGATTTAATGTCAGCGTCTCTGAAAGAAACAAATATGTACATATTTTTGAAGCGGAAAACTGGGATGAAAAGCTCTTGGCTCATCCCAAAATTGCAATATAGGGTGCCGAGCATGGGCCAACAAGTAATTTTTTTTCTGAAGACTTCTCAATTGGATGATATTGAATCTAAAAAGGAAGAAGTATGTGTTTACACAGAAGATAATGACTCAGTGTCCTGTGAAAAGCCTTCAAATTGTTTAAATATATCTTCTCAAGAATTCAATCAAACTAGTGTCTTCAGCTTTAGTGAAAATAGTTTGACCATGCAAAATGATGCTGTAGGTGATGAAAATTCAGAAGAAAATCACTGGTACCAAGCCAGAACATTTTTCAAAGGCTTTATGACAACTGTTAAAGTTTGACAATTAATATCAGAATACTGAATCTTATCCAATATACTTAAATAAAATACTTAAAGGTAATTTGTTTCTCTGTTTGTGTTTTATCATGTCTTTATCTTCACAAAGAAGAATAAATTATATTTTATTATATGTTTGTTGTTTATTCAATATCCCTCCAAGTATACTGTGATAAGATAATGTCTGCAAAATTTCTGTGGTACATATTTTATATAATGTAACACTTATTTAATTCAAAATATTTTTATTTTAATTAATAATGCTATTTGTAATGATTTATTTATATTCAGCTTCTCATATATTTGTTGTGTAAATCATGTGATGAAGTTTGTAGATTTTATATTTTGCTTTAAAGAAGTTCAAGAATTTATATTTCTGAAAAGTTTCTATATAATTTATGTGATTAAGAATTAAGAAGAGATTAAATTTGTTTTATTTTAGCATGAAACATGGGCACAGAAATTAAAATTTTCAGAGTTTTTGTAAGGCTTCTTCAGGAAATAGATGTTTCAGCCCATTTGTCACATTTGCTGAAACAAAGTGCAGAATACATTCTCTAAAAAAGATTTAATTCCAAAAATATGAATTCAAAATTGTGTAAGGCACGAGTCTATATATTCTAATACAAAATGTTTCAGAATATCTATTACAGACTTGAAGGGTCATAGATGGGACTTAATAGATAAAGTTTATAAAAGTGCCCCTTGTCTGTAAATGTATCATTTGGATGCATTATCAAATGACTGGACACAAATTGTACTCACACAACTTGTTTCCATCACTAATGAAAGTATTATTCAAAGGTACCTGCTTCCTGCAGCTGTTGTGGTATGTGATGGAGTGGAGCGGTATTGAATATGTTTGTGATACACGAGCTGTGCAGCTTGACAATTTTGTGCAGCTTCGCTGTAAAATATCTGTAATAGGAATTCTGAAACACCCTGTAAAATTAGAAAATACTGATGGTGTGGTGTAGTCATCATAATGGTTGTACATCAGAAAAAGAACAGAATTGGTATGGCCTTCCAGACCCTAGTTATAATTTTGTTCTGAATATGTATCTAGCTCCTTCTGGATATAGAAGGTATGGTCAACATTATGCTTGATCTTGCAGTAGTGAGTTTATGTTCTGTTGAAGTGCCACAAATTATGCTAAAGCCAAGCTCATCATAAAAATTAATGTTCAATTTTTCAGATATTTGGATCATGTTTGGCATGTGAAGATTATACAATTCTACAAGCAAACATTTGTCGTAATGTTGGTGACTTCGATTCCGTTGAGTTCAGGAGGGTTTTCACAATACACGCTGTATCCAAGATAGATGCCTTTCTCCTTTGCCCAGGTTGCAAAGGTAGCCAACTGGCAATCACAGAGCCAGGGGTTGCCAAATAGAATCACTTCCTTCAATTCTAAGTTGTTCACAAAATGACCCAGTGTTAATGTCGACAGCTGGTTCATGTTCAGGGATATTCTGGCAATGTTTGGTAAATAACTGCAGAAGGAGACAATATTCACATAAGTGATAGTATAAATATACTAGAGGATATACTTGATTTTATTGTATAAAAAAGAATTAGAGAGAGACATACCTGAATGTATCTACCGGAAACTCGGCGAACATATTTTCTGCAAGATTTAGTAAGTTGATGAGTGGGGTATTGAGGAACAGGTCCTTGGGAATGTAAGTCAGACCCATGGAGAAAAGGCTGAGCTCCGCCAGAAGAGGATTGTCCTGGAACGTGTCTGGACGTACGGAGTCCATGTTCCTGTATCCGACGTATACCGTGGTAAGGTTAGTGAATTGTCCAAACGTATTAAGATCGATGGGGATGTTGGTATTGGTAATGGTGAGGCCGTTGATGCCACGAGGCACGCAGTCTGGTATTGCCACCAGAGAGTCGTTTGCGCAGTGGTAGAACAACTCTTCTCTATCCTCGGCGAAGCACGCACATTGGCCACGTACAGGGGCAATGACACCCCACAGTAGAGAGATTGTGACAAACAGCGGATGATTCATCATGAAATGAAATCTGAAAAAAAGGAAATGCAACGGGGAATAGCCATTAGTAAACTGGTTTATCAGAAGTATTTAAGCTCGAAAATCTATTTTTAATTTCTGCAACGGGCCCGTTTTGCGCTATGAAATGGAAAACATTGGTACGATAAACTTTATTCTCTCGGTTCCAGGAGGTAGTTGCTCGTACCGTGTTGGGGAAGTTTGCATATTATCGCGCCCCTCATGATCTCGCCAATTAGGTGCTGCTCCTTGGTGAAAAACTGCGAGTCCTGTGAGAGCGGTGGCTAGATGAACAGCTGCGTTTAGCTTGTGTAAATTTTTAAAAGTGTTGAGCAAACCCCAAGTTTTTGACGTATTCATCGCATACTGACGAATCTTCTTAAAGGTAAGCGATATTCTCAATCATTAGAACGTAGTGACAGTAATATGATTATGCAGTTTAAGTAGATATAACTGTAATGTTCTGTTTATTGTTTAGACGGTAGAGTCAGCCATATTGGAAAGTCGTGTTGTTCTTAATATCACGCCCTTACGGCGCGTTCACACGATAGTCAAGTCTCGAGAGAGGCAAGAAAGTTCCGTGTGAATAGAACTTAGGTCACGGGGAAGTCGCTTGGTCCCCCACCCTGCGCCTCACCTCCTCTTCCCTTGAATCCCATGGAATGGGGGGGGGGGGGGAGGGCATTTGTGTCCCTTTTAGCGGCCGCGATGGTTCCGAAAAGCGTTATTGCGTATTATGTCACAAAAATGTAACTAAATACGCTGTACTGATAATGCTGTTATTTGAATGTAATTGTAAAATAGGATGAATATGGCAGTATCGGCTTAAGAAAGCTACCGTTTGAAATAAAGTATTTTTTTTAAAAAAAACCGTGACCGTCAAAGGGTTTATTATTATCTATTCATCATCAACATTTAACGGTCGAACAACTAAATGCATTTAGTTACGATATTTCGTCCATCTTCGTGGACATCTTCAGGTAACTTTTTAAATGGATAAAACTAATTACATTGTGAATAATTTGGTGTAGTGGACTGCCTCCAATGACGGTTGCTGCCAAAATGAAATCTAACAATGAGAGCACGTACTCTTTTTTTTTTAAGTTTCAAAGATGTATTTTCCACCCCTGTTCTTTCAATTTTTTCTGTATACTTCGGAGAACGACTTGGATGGAAAATTAATGTCTGTTTTCCTCAAACTTGGAATGTGTTAACGTTGGAAACTGTCTTCAATTAGAAGACGGGGCTGTAAGATAATATTTTCTGCAAAGAGGGGAATTCCTGATCTTCTTACTAAGTAAACCACCAGTCCCTTATCGGCGATACTTAAGAATGCCGAATTTGTGTTTCAAAAACTATAGTGAAGTGCTGAGGTTGCGATGTAACTCTATCGTATGTGATAATAGTAAATTGAAATGAAAATACTAATATATTATACAATAATATATTTAATATTGTAATATATACCTCCGCCTATAAATTTGCCCACTATTTTTAACCTATGAATAAGTTGAAATTTCTTTTGAAGAAAAATAAAAGAAGGAAACCGATGCTAAATAATTTACTAATTTCATTAAAATAATAATTATTTACTTTATAATATTATGGTTACGCGTTACTATACGACGCGCGACTGACCAGAAATACCACTTAATTTAGATAGCATTTTAATAACAGTACTAGCATAAATAATAAAGAATGCTTTGTATTGTATTTATTAAATCTACAAAAGGGAAGATGCCCGGTGGCAGATACAAAAAGAGAAGGGCGAAATCTATTCTGGTTACAACAGGTTATTGGAAAAGTTTCTTTCTGTAGTTCACGTCTTTTTCCAACGGCATACACGTGTACTGACGTATCGGTGTTCAACAACATGGGATGATGTAGTGAAGTGACGTGAGTAAAATAAATGGGCTCGTCCGGGATTTGAACCCGGGACCTCTCGCACCCTAAGCGAGAATCATACCCCTAGACCAACGAGCCACATATATTTTGATTAATTAATGATCTTTGTTTGCTCGTTTCCAAGCACCTTCTTTAGTTATTTTGTTGCCGTATTCTTTGCACCTCATATCCCATATTGTTTTTCTTTTCTCCGCTGCAATAATTAATTCTTCGGCGTGGAAAAAACTCATTGCAAAAAAATAAAGCAAAACCACCTCCCAAAAATTGAAAAATCGGACGAAAACGGCGTGGCTATCGGTGACTATGACTACCGTCTGAATGGATTACGAGACTCTATGCAAACCAGATTGGAGAGGGTGCATCTGCTGACTCTAAGTCTTGAGATAGTCTGTAGGGAAGACTGCGTCCCTTCCTGCCTCGAAGACAGGAATAGTCAAGTTTTACTTCGTCTGAACCATGGTGGAAGAAGATAGGTGACGCAGTGCAAGCCAATCACAGCATTGGCCATACTGGTTTACAGAAAAACTGCAATTCGAACGTTCCTTGCTCAATGGTTTCATATACAGCTGAAGGCGTGCTTTTGGTTACTTACAATGCATCAAACTGACAGCGCTAGTCTTGCTGTATATCTTCTTACATTTAATTGAATGATTAAGAACAAATAAATTATTAAAATTACCCTCCTAATATGCAAATTATTATTTTGTTTATACAAGTATATAAAAGATACTTTTTAAACCTGTATTTAATTATAAATAAATAAAACACAAAGAATGGTGAAAGGTCAGACATGAAATAATTTTATAAATAAAGTAATTATATAATCTGACTTAATGTTATAAATAAAAGACAAGGAGTGACAAAAAGTCAGAAATGAAGAGAACAAAAAAGAAAACTTTTCGTCCCCGAACTTTAGGGTCCTCCTCAATTCTTTAATTAAAATAATACCGGGCGTTGCAGAAGCAAAGAGAACAGTCATTGGGAAATTTGGAAAGGTGAACGTTCCTTCAGCGAATAAGCCTAATCTGCAAACAGGCCGGCACCCTGGCGACAGGAAAAACCTTTCTCTTGCTTGATTGCCTACCTGTTTTTCCGAGTTACAATATTCTTGCTGGATTTCGATCATTTCAAAATCTAAAAGTTGGATAAAATTAAGGAAGGGGTTCTACTGCGCTTTAACACAATAATTGTCTAGTTATTATTGAATATTAATAAACTCTGCACTCAAGATACACGTCACAAAACTATTAACTGACAAGACGTTATGTTTGCCTTTCATCGTTTTCACTCGTTTTGCCCCTGAGCTAACAGCCGAAATAGGAAATTTTATATTCTAATTGTAAGTACCTACAGCATATCAATTTTATTTAGTTAATTATTGATAGTCTACTATGTAAGTTTAACTTTAACATTTATTGCAGGAAGAACTGACGAGGTCCTTAAAGTCGGTTATGTTACAAAGGAAAAATAGAATGCGAGTGAGGAGAAGATCAGTTCGGTTTTAGGAAGAATGTAGTCTGTGACTGAGTCTGAGACTATGGTGTGAACAGACCCTTACTGCAGTCCTAACATCGCCCGTGCGATATTACGCACACGGTTCTATTTTATTCATTTGCAACAGTTGTTTGCTTTACTGGGGGCCTGCAACGTCAGATTAATTGTTGCAGATGCCACCAAAGAAGAGAAAGTAGTGGACCGAGGAAAATACGAGGAGCGCTATAACTGCTGTGCGGAATAAGGTTATGAGTCTGGGACGTGCGCCCAAACATTTTTACGTTCCCAAATCAACGCTGAAAGATAAAGTTAATTCTGCATAACTCCACATTAATAAATCAGTTACAGTTAAACTTGGTAGGAAGTCTGTTCTTGACAGTGAGCTCGAGCAATCCCTTGTGAAATACTGCCTGGATATGGAGTCCAGATTTTATGGATTGACAGCTAAGGATTGCAAACAAATGGCATTCCAAGTTAGAAAGGTTTCCCGACGGATATAAGCCCTTTGCACCAACTGAACGATAAAAAAGTTGAAGTGAACGGAAGGGGACGACCAAGTTGCTCAGCAACAGTTCTGACAAGTACTCCAAAGTAAAACTTGGCGAAGATCTTGTTAAGAAGGAAAAAAATTCCAAAAATCTTATTGCCAAAACACCTAACAAAAATAATAGACTTGACGTTAAACGAGTAAAGAAACAAAAGACTATGCCTAAGAAGGAAATTATTGGAACGAAGAAAAGGAAAATGAAATATGAGCTATTATCGGAGTCATTCTCAGAAGAAGATGACCCAGCGTTGTCAGATAATCTTGTAGAACCTATAATTGTATATACTTTGTGTTAATTAATCCAATGACGCCGGTTCTGTACTGCCCTAATGACAATAACAGCGAAAACAACAGCGAGTGTCCTTTCTGCAACCAGCTTTACCCAACTGACAAACGTGGAGAACAATAGATAATTTGTTCTAAATATCACGTTTGGTTTCATGAACAATGCTATGGAGCTACTAATTATAAAACCTATATTTATGATTTCTGTTTGAACAGATAATTCCTATTGGCATGTAAACTACAGTAATATACTGCATAACTTCTCTTCTTTGTAATAATATCTCAGTGACACGGAATTGAATTTGTTGTAAAATATAATAAATAACAAACAACTATCTTTAAGTTATTTTGCCTGCCAAATTCTTTTTTATGGTTATTGGAAATAGTATTCATAATATCGTACAGAGCGACATTAGGAACACACGTGGTGGAATACAGGAAAACATTTTTCGGAAATTTCTAAATTTACTTCTTAAAGGTTTTATATGTTTAAAATAGTTTATTTTTTAAGGTGTAAAGTTTTATTTTGTTTAGGTATGAAACAGCATTAAAAATATTCTAAAATCACGTGAAAGTAATTAGTTAACTTGAAAAATAACACAAATATATCTAATTTTAAAAGGGGATACGATATTAGTCACACTACCCTACGTTAATATTATTGCGATACGTATGAAGCCTTACATTTTTATTTTCCACCCTTTAATCTTGAATGAACTTATGTTCTACTTCATCATTAAATGTGACCAAATATTTACCTTACTCCATGTCTTGTGATATTCGATCGTCGTGACAAGTGCCTTGGACTACTTAATTTGTACAAGTGTTTTGTTGATAATGCCATGATATACATATACTCCGGTTGAAAGAGGTTCTATGTCTTTTTTTTATTATAATCTCATGATATCAACACCGGGCAAGATAAAGAATATATATATCTCTGTCAGACAAATGTAGATAAATCTTCCAAAATAAATCGAACTTTATAATTCGGAAGTAAATTCACGGTGAAAAAATGTTGCTGTTGTTATATTCAGTCCTTTGACTGATCTGGAGCAACTCTCCATAATCTACTTTGCTCCCTCTTCTGTTCTTACCCCACACACTTCCACTCTAATGTTAATTTTACAAGACCCTCATGTCTCAAAACGTGGCATATTAATCTATCCCTTCACTTAAGCAAAGTGCTCCAAATTGTTTTCTCTTCCCCTATTCTACCTGGAAATTCCTGGTTAGTTACCTTATTCACCCATATGATTTTCAGCATTATCCTGTAGCACCACATTTCGAAAGCTTCTATTCTTTATCTTAACGTCACACTCCATACATTTTTAGTAACGATGTCCTAATATTCATACTTATATTAGCTTACATGATCTTAATTCATCGCTCTACCTTTTAGTCAGTTCATTGTCATTTATTAAATTCGTATCATTTATCATAATAATATACGTATGTAGATTACATTATATCACATATATTGTAATGAAGAAGACTTTGCTCTTTGATTAATTATGCAAGGAATGAATATATAATTAAAATGAAAGGATAATTTTGTAAACAACCACAATTTACAAACTAAAAAGATTCAAATTTATTAATGCGAATTACAAAAAAGGTTAAATTATGTCCAGAGCAAAATTTATATTTTGGGTTCTAAATATACTCTCCTTTTTCCGGGGGATTTTGGGCCAAGTAGCAGAGACACGTTTTAAAAACAAATCAACTGTGTCCGACAATGCACATGAAAATGGGTGGGTCTTAGCATCGTCCAATTATTTACGGCTCGGTCGTCCTTATTCAGGTCATCAGCATACCAGAAACAAGGGTGAAGGGGCGATGTCGTTGAAGGCGCGATGCTCCAACTCTCCAGCTCATGGATCATCAAGTTCACCGAAGACTTCTCCGGCTGTTTAGAGAAGCAAGCATATTGCAGGCTTGCATACTCTCGCTCGGGTTTCAAACCCGACACGTAGCGGCGTCCACCCTTCGCCGTAACTCCCGCAAGACTCCTGAAGTTTACAAACTTTCCATTTCGGCTCCTTAACTTGTCTTTATGGAGGCCTCCCCCATCCCCTATTCGTCACAGCTGTCCGTCCCTCTTCATACCATCGCGTCGCTATTGTTCGTAAAAGCTGCAAAAAAAAAACGTCCACGCCCAGACACGCTGTCTTGCCATCCTGATAAATTTTATTAATGTACGCCACAATATATATATATATATATATATATATATATATATATATATTGTAATAAGTGATTTTGCCTGTCAGGCCTTGTTATAATTTTCACGACACTTAGATAAGTGCACGATCGGTCGTTGCAGCAATCCACGGGAGGGCCATTGCGTTTGCCAGGTCAAATGTTTTGATCGTGGACGGTCGTTGACCTGGGAGCGGTGTGAAGGCATCTGGACAGGAAGCTGGATTTGGAAACCCTCAGAAAGTGGGGGCCTATAAAATAGAGTGAACGGAGATGTGGAGATTATTATTATGGAGATTATTGTTATTACTATTTGTGGTGTTAACGGACTTGTGTGGATGGATAGATTGCCGTGAGCGGCGAGTGAGGAAAATGTGTTTTGGTTGGAGACAGAGTGTGTGGTGCGGTTTTGGGAGAGACGGAGGAGAAATGTTTGAGGAGGAATGAGATGAGACAGTTTGGTGAGTGCGGGTGGTCTAAGATACATATATACAGCGCAGAGGTGTCAAGAATCGATCCTGCTCACACGTTCCTGGCAAACCGTAAGCCCTCCCCTTTCCTTTTTACTTTGTGTGGTTTCGGGCGCAATGATCGGACGGGCCACTCAACATTATAATGTCCTGTGTAATTCGTTATTATTGTAATCATATTTTAGGTTAGGTTTTAGAGTTTAAGTGAGCGTATGACTGTGAGCAATATCCAATGATTGTGGAGTCGGAGTGGGCTTTGGCCGGGTATCAAATGTTAAAGTAAATTGTTTGAATTGTTTTAAACCCTTGTTAATTATTGAATATATCATCCGTACATTAATTAAATCGAGTCTCACGCTGGACTAGAAACTCACGTGTCTTGGCTCGACGCTGGCCACCATCTTCTCCCTCGGGATCTTGCGGTTCGCGATTGCGATATATTAATTCTGCATATGCAGTGGAGCCCGGGCCGGCATTGCGACGATAAAAGATCCAAGGGGGAGGGGAGCGTTACAATATATATAGGCCTACATATAATATCTTGATTGACTGTTACCTTTTTTGTACTATATCAGAATTGCAAAATTTATTCATAAAAATATACAAGTAGTTAATGCATAGAATATTTAAAAACATTAATTTTTGTGTAAGGAATAAAAATTCCTTTATAAAATATTATTTCCATTATTCCAGGACCTTTATCCAACCTCGGCATTGGTCACCATTAACACAGAGGAAATTTTCCCTTTTTTTTCGTGACAAATAGTATTAAAGTTTATATGCATATTTTTCTTCTTTATAAGAACTAAGGAACCAAATGGGTTCCACGGCCAACAAAGACTGAACCAGAAGCGTAATAATTTCCAAACTGGTTTGATACTTGGTTTCAAAAATGGTGCAATTGTGTTCCATGCATGGTGACTGTGTTGAACGGTACTGTTAATGCTACCAGCTGTACTAATTCCATTGTCATATTATTATTAACTTTTCTATGACACGGGAGGCATTGCGTTTTGATCTACTCTCGTATTGTAATGAGGTAAAATTGAGAAGGCCCAAGGTAATTTTTGTAATTTGAAGTCTGGGTAAAGTGACGTATTTTGCCACGTCTCGCTCGATTTAGTGGGATGATCGAAGGACGAGGGGGGAGATGATGACGTAATTTATGACATGGTGACCCTTTTGCCGAGTATGCTGGACAACAACAACAGTAGCGGACACCAAACTACACAGATTGTAGTTAAGACTAGTTATACCCGCGACTTCGGCCGCGCGGATCCAGTTATTTTTATTTTGCACTAAAAACGAATCAACATGTACTTACAGAATTTTGATAATGTTGAATTCATTGAATATTTAAAAAAGTACGGTATCATTTACTTATGATCGCTTCAAGGCAAATCTTATAACTCGCAGTTGCTATTGAACAGGTCCCGCTTTCACAAGTTTTGGAGCCAATAAGAATGAGCGATTACTAAATATTAAAATTTACCTGACGCAAAAATAGAACCAATTTACGTATACATCGTATTGACGATCCAAAGAGTTTTATCATTTCTCAGGGAGTTAGCTCTCTGCCAACAGAGGTAATTGCGGCGCGAATCCCAATGCAACAATAGATAGAGTGAGAATACTCGCCCTCGCTCCCTCCTTCTATCTCTCTCTATCATGCTGCCAACATTACGCTTATAACACAGTTAACGGGATTAATTGTATAGGAAGGTGTAATAGGACTTATAACTCGCAGTTGCTTTTCACGCGACATTTAATGAGATTTATAAAAATTTGCATTAATATATTCTGAATTCTGTAAGTTTTGGAAATTGAATACCTGTGGGAGTTTCTCTCGCAGGCATTTCCCCCAGAGTGACTTCGGGGCTCACCTGATTATGTGGGGAATGCCTCGGACTCTCTGTTTTTTTTATCAAAGTTCTCACATGCCGAGACACCTTCACCTATTTTAGGAGGTATATGTACTGGGGTCGACGACCTTGGGCATATGGCAAGAGCTGTCCGCTGATCCCATTGGATCAGTCGGCTAACTGCCTCCTAAAACAGGTGGAGACACGGAGAAGGGAATGCTGCGACCCCTCAGCAAACTCGTCTCCCGTTATTCGGAAGGGCGTGAGAATAGTACCCAATGCCCGACCTACCTGATGCAGGTTTTCTAGGGTTTTCCCTGCATCACTTTCGTTGTAACACCGGGTAGGATCTTTAAACCACAGTCCGGGTGCCCTAGTTAACCCTTGGCTACCTTGCTCTACCTTCCGCATCTCCCCTTTTCATTTCCCTCCCTATGCTATTAAAGAGAAGTTGCCTGTTTTCAGGATCACCCTCATGTAGCCTCTTAACCCCCCCTCCCAAAAAAAAGTTTTTGAAATGAAAAATACACGAAAATTGAAGATAAAATTCCTGTTTCAATTCCGCAAATTATCATTGAAATCCATTGAGCCGTTTCGTTGCCTGTTTTTAACAAACATACGAACAACCAGACACACTTGAATTTTATTTATTGTTATAGATTTCGAGAGTTGATATATGCTGTCCACGAATAACAGACAAAATAAAAGAATGCCAAAATGTTGCGAGGGGACAGTGAACCAGAGAGACAAATGTAAAGAGAAATCGTACGTGAGTCGTCTTTAAATGCTTATACGACGAAAGGACTTTTTGTAAGTGAGGAAATAGAAGTGAAGTGAAATTAAAAGCAGAACAAAGTGGTTTATTGCTTATTGTTGTGCCTGTGCAAGCGATCTCTGAAGGTGAAGAAAAGGAAGAAATTGAATAACATTCTGGACTATAGATAAGTCAAAATAAACTGTTGATTACAGAAACTCGATCGCTTATTTGCCACTCACACTTTTACCTTTATCTTCTCCACGAAATTTTACTTTGGAAGAAAGGTTTCATTCAATTAGAAAATAGAATTAATTTTGTACTCTTGTTTTCTTGTTAAATAAACAACTTAGCCGAATCATAAAAACACATTATTGTTTGAGATCCTCTTGGCGTCTTAATGAGTCACAAGAATGTCATAACTTCGTTATTAATAAACAATTATTAATTTCGTTAAAATTGTTTACGAAGGAGCTTTTTGCCTAATATTATACCTAAATCATTTCTGTTAAATATTTTTTCAATTACGAATTCCTATATTCTCTTATCCACAATACAACTTCCTTTTAAATATATTTCATAACAGTTTTAAAATAAATCAAAATGACCTCTATTTTAATTTACTTACCTTCATTTCGTCTCTAAATATGATGGAGGCAAAATTTTGGCCTAAAGTTCTTTTGTATTTTTTAACGAAATTAATAAATAAAGAAGAGAAAGAGGAACATAATACCCCGGGAATAAGGAAATTCTACAAGAGAATCCAGGAGTTGAAGAAAGGATTCTGCAGAGATAAAGAAGGAAATTTTATAGGAGGAGAAGAACAGATTCTAGACCGGAGGACGGAATACTTCAGCGAATTGCTGAACGTAACGACAGAGACTGGAATACCAGAACAAAATGAAACCGATAATGACCAACTACGGCACACGGGTAGCCAGGGTGAAGGAGACAGTGACCGCACCTACAACAGGGGAAGTTTAACAGGCTTGAAGAATAATAAAGCGGCTGGAAATGACATCTCAGCAGGGATGATAAAGGGAGGAGGTGAACTTTTTTGACACGAAGTATGGGAAAAAAGAAGTGATTCCGCAGGAATGGAACCTGGCCATAATTTGCGCTATACATAAGTATTTTTTTTCTTCTTGGCTCTACAGCCCACTGAGGGCCTGGGCCAACCGAGTCGACTGCGGACTGTCATCTTGTATGACTCATTCCGAGTTTGGAGTGACTCGGGTCAGCGTATCGATCCTCCAACAGTCTTAATCCCGACACAAACGTCCAAGCCCATGCCAGGATTGGAACCAGGGACCTCAGGGTTGTGAGGCAACAACGCTAGCCACTATACCACAGGAGGTCGGCGCATAAGAAGTATGATAAGCAAAATGTGAAGACTACCGAGGCATAGCCTTACTTAGTATGTAGTATAAAGTCTTAACAAATATCATTGCTAAGAGTCTAACTCCACTGGTAGAACAACATGTTGGAGATTATCAGAGTGGTTTCCGAAAGGACAGATCAACGATGCATCATATATTTATTATAAGATAAATAATGGAGAAGTGCTATGAATATATTGTGGATGTACACCAGCTCTTTGTGGACTTCAAACAAGGCGTATGACAGCGTGAAGAGGAAACAACTGTACCAGACTTTGATGGACATGGAGTGTCCATATAAATTGGTAAGACAGGCTGGAAAAGGAGGCAGATGAATTAGGGCTGCGAGAAAAATATGGCAAAACGCAATATCTCTTTTCTTCAAGGAGAAAAATTGCTATGAAAAACAAATTCATCAAGCTAAATGGAGTTAACTATGAGAGCTGCGAGAATTTTAAGTACTTAGGAGTACTGGTAACGAAAGATAACAGTATAAACGAAGAAATAAAAGCAAGGAAATAGAGCTTATTGAGTCTGAACAGGAAACTGAAAGTGACTGTTTACAGAACAATGATAAGACCGGTGGTCATGTATGGCTCGGAAACATGGACAATGACCGTGACAGAAGAAGAGCGCTTGAGAAGATGGGAAAGGAAAATATTAAGAAAGATTTTTGGAGCGGTAAGCGAAGCAGGGAAATGGAGAATAAAAAGAAATGGGTGTGCAGACATTGTATTGGAAATAAAGGGTTGAGTCATGTAGAGCGAATGTCAGAGGACAGGGTTGTCAAAAAATCTACAAGGGAAATACAAGTGGCAGAATGTGCAAGGGGAGACTACGTAAACGATGGTTGGACGATGTTGAGGACGACCTACGAAAGATGGGTGTTAGAAGATGGAGGAAGCGAGCAGAGGATCGGCAAGATTGGGCTACGATCGTCACAGAGGCCAACGTCCTATATGGACTGTAGCGCCGAGGAATTAGTTAATAAATAAAGGGAATCTAATGCATAAGGATCCAAATTAAAAAATAAGTCATACAATGAATAAAAAGACGGCCAATAAGTTACCATATAATTTTATTGTTATTTAATTAATATTAATGCGACGTATCGTCTTCCTTTCGAGACTTCATCAGGCACACTACAGACATAACATTACAAAAGATTAAACATGAAGACAATAATATTTTCGGACGAGGGAGTTAAGGACGTGAATTGTTAATTTTGTAAGTTTTTAACGATGTTTTATATTTAAAAATTTGTAATAAAACACCCATACTTAATATTTTATAACGTTACGTTTGTAGTATGCCTATGAAGTCTCGAAAGTGAGACGAAACGTCCGATTTATATTAATTAAATAACAATAAAATTATATGCTGACTTATTGGCCATCTTTTTATTTATTGTTGACTTACAGTCTGAAAACTGTTTGAAAAATCAGTCATATTAAATTTGTATTCCTTGAAGAAGAAGAATTCTTTTCTTCTACATGACGTAATTTATCGTTAACAGGATGAAGCAAAGTTTATAATTTTAATAATTTGTCCACTCTAAAGGAACAACAAGGATTGTTTATCTAAAGTAAATATGAAGCATGAGAACACTTTCCATGATCTCTTAAGATTTGGTGTACTAATTTCAATAATCTTGCAATATAAAAATATTTTTTCAAATAATTAATACTAGAGATCTCGATTTAATAAAGATTATATTTTTGATAAATTACGTAGTTAATAAAAGTTAAAAAGCGGAAGACAGTTGCAAAAGGAGGAGACAGAATGAATGAAGCATCTTATCATCAACTGCAAGGACAGAGACACGAATTGTTTTGCATACCAATATGTTAATATATATAAAGTGATAAATACGCGGCCCGGAGGCCCTTAACTGCTTTCCTCTCCCTTCCGCATCCACCTTTTCAATTTCCTTCCTTTTCTATTAAAGGAGATTTTCCATTTTCATGTTGCCCCCAAAATCAAACAATTAATTGATCAAAGTCACTTGAAATAACATGTCTTGAGGTTAAATTATTAATAACTTTGTTCCCACGCATCTTCTAACAGATGTCGAGGGTGAGGTCCCTGATTTCGAGTCCCTTCAGCTCCGGAGGACTGGCGCATCGAGCAGAGTCCTTCAGGGTGATGTTCCTCTGGTTGGTCCAGGCCACGAAAATAGCCATTTGGCAGTCGCAATTCCAGGGGTTATCAACAAGAAACAGCTCTTTCAGTTGAGTATTGTTAGAGAAATGGTGGTGACTTATCGCCGACAGGTCGTTGTCCCACAACACTATCGTCGACACGCTCGACAAATAACTGTAAAAGAGAAACAAGAGTATTTGCAAAATAAAAGAACAATTACAGTAAGTCTTTCACATTATCCGTATTTCATCCGGATCGCTTATGGGTCCTTTCTCATTGTCCGGTGACGGGCTAAAAACGGACGGAGGCGACGGAACGAACTGCCACTGCGTTTCTCTGACAACAATGACGTCGCGGGGGAGGGGGAATATATATTTTACTCTTCCGCATTAATAAAATAATGAAAAATATTGATGAAGAAGTATTGATTAACCCTGTGGAAGTAAAACCTGTGCCGTGGGACAAATACAAAGGAATGGAAATCATGAAGATCTACTCCCGCAATTTGATGTTGATGAAAAGGGTAAAAATTCGTTTGGGAAGACAATTATTACTGACACTCATCATTTATACATACGTTCTGGATTTATTTACTGAATAATAGAATCAATATACAGAAATCATTTTTAATACTTTCTTCTATTTAGTGTCAGTTTATTAATCGAAGTTTATACTTTGTAAATTTACCATGACACACAAAGTCCTAACCAAAATAATCACACGATGCTTGCAGTTAGTCAGTTCTGTCTTGCGACAACTCTTCCATCCTTTGATATAAATTGTGTCCATCTCTCTCAAGTGCAAAATTGTGTAATACAGTGCGATGCAAGCATTTACAATATTGGTCCTACCGCGTTATGACGTTATAACGACTGTTCATTTATATAAGTTCTTATTAAATATTGGATACCCAATTTTTCAGTCTTCACTTACTGACATAATTTAAAACAATTAAATATTAGTAATAATTATTCGGAAGCTTTCATCTCAATAAGTCATATTCATCTATATTATAAAAATATTACAAATGAATATAAGCTTATTGACCGAAAGCTCCTGGAAAAATAAGAATGGGGGTTTAATTAAATTATGTCAGTAAATGAACACTGAAAAAATGGGTATCCGATCTTTTAAAACATAACATTGTTTTACGTTAACACAACACTTAAACATTAGAGCTGTAGCCACCAGGGTTTCCTCCGGAAGAACACTAAAGTGTATTCCGGCCCGGGTTTCCCCCGGCCGTCTTTTTCCCGGCCCGGGCGATCCCAGGTGAAAAATGGATAATGTGAAACCAGCCTAACAAAATTAGAGAAACTCTTGCAATAATTAGAGCTAGCTGTGATCGACGATTGCGGGAATATTATTAATTGAGGAATGTAATAAAGCACTTTATACTCGTATCACAACAAAGTTGATAAAACTCGGTGAACTTTTTCCATTGATGGCTTTTATATTACCCGTAAGTCCCTCTTTTTCGCGAAAGCCTTCCTTGCCTGAGCTATCCTACTCTTTCTGTCTACTATACTTCTACCATCCCTAGTTATTATACTGCCCAAGTAGGAGAATTCCTTAATCTCCTTCAAAATATCCCTTCCCAATCTAACACCCTTTGTTATTCCAATGTTTCCCATACACTCCATTACTCTCTATTAATGCTCATGTTGTACTCTTCCTCCAGATCCACGTTCACGCCATTTATTATGATTTCCAAATCTTCCTCTGACTCCCCTGATACTACAATATCATCTGCAATGCGTAGAGTTTTCATTTCTTCTCCTTTCTGTATGATTCCTTTTCTGTATTCCGTTTCAAATTTCTTCATCGCCTGTTCAATATATAAGTTAAAGGCATGGTAAAGTACAGCAAGGTTTTTATCTCAAATCTTTTCAGAGACATGTTGTTTTTCTCTTAAAAATTTGCGGTTTTCTGTGGATGAAAGTGGCCTCGAACGAGAACATTTCTCGGTGAGATCGTGGACGATGGTCTGCGCCGCTGATCATCCAATTTTATGGCCCCCTCAATTTCACAAAATGTGAAGTGATGACCTTTGCTGATATTCTTCCTCACACCCCCTAGTGTTTGTTATTGTTGAACTTCCAAATATGACTTGCAATAACAATTTACAATCGTGACCCTAGAGGGCGTGGACTCAACAAAAATACGCATGAAAGGATTATTACCATTTTTGACACTTCAATCATTATTTTTGGATACTATAATGATTTCAGTTAATTATGCCAAATGTAATTTGTAATCTAATGAAGTCAATACGACACGGTTTCATTACATTATTTACATGAATAATTCTAAAGAAAATAAACAGAAATGTTAGGAGGGTCAGTCAAATATAAACGGGAATGTTTTTTTAAATAATTTTTCTGAGAACGATAGAATTTCATAACATTTTATTTTCCTTGTACTGAAACTCATTTCCCCAACGTTTTAGAAGCTTCTTGATTCCGTCATCATAAAAACCTGGAAGTTGAGACTTTAACTAATTGAGCACAAAGAGTTCAACCTTTTTATCGCTATTGAACGTTTGACCTCGTAGAGCTCTCTTCAACGGTCCAAGCAGATATTAGTCACATGGGTTGTATGGTCGATGTTCTAGATGATCCCAGTGAATTTCCTCCAGTTTGGTCTGAATTATGCACGTCGTATGAGGCCTTGCATTGTCGTGAAGGAGGATGACGCTTCTGATTGGGAAACACCGTATTTTTCTTCGATATGCGGCTTTTGTTTTGACCAGCAGTTGACAGCAATATTCGGAGTTCACCGTTCGGCGATCGTGGACGAACACAATCAAACTAATGCCATTGATATCCCAAATGGCGTTTTGGCCTTTATTGGTGCAGCCTCGTGTCTTAGTCGCTGCTCTTTGCTTGTCTGTTTCGATTGAGGCGTATAGTGATGAACTCATGTCTCATCACTGATAAAGCCTTCCCCTTCGTCAGCATAAGGCTCTAAAAGTTTGTGGCAAATCTCTAAACGGCCGTTTTTCTGATCAGGAGACAGAAGCCGAGGAACCAACCTCGCTGAGATCTTTATCAAGCCAAGTTCCTTTCTGATGATGAATTAGACCAACTGAAGAAGCAATTTCGTCAACTGTGATGCGCCGGTCTTCCTCTCTTATTGCACTGATGTTGTTTTCTGTGATGGAAGTTCGAGGACGCCGATTGTGACTCTGATTTTCCACCATTTCCCGGCCTTGAATAAAACTGTTGTGCCACTCGTACACGCGAGTTTTGGACAGAGTGTTATCCCCGAATTGTGCCCGTAATAGAGTTAAAATTTTGGAAGGTCTCACTCCTTCTCTCGTCAAAAACTTTGTAATAATCCGTCGCGCACTCATTGCTCTAGTTTCGACTGAATGAGACTAATATTGACAGTTGGTGAGGTAGTGAAGTGGAGAGACCCACACGAAATTCGTGGTAAAGCAGCCGGGTCCTCCGACTCCCACTAGACTTGATAAAAAAATTCTCGTTTATATTTGAATAACAGAATTTCGCAGTATGTTGTGTAATATTTTCTAGGGCGCTTCTCCAGCTGGCTCTACTTCTACTGCATTTCGACGCCTATTTCTCGTACATTGCCGAAAATGTAGGAATTTACCTGAAAGTATCTTCTGGAATGACGGCGAACCTGCTACTCGTGAGTGCCAATAAGTCCAGACGTGTCGTGTACCGGAAGATTTCCTTAGGTACGAAGTCCAGGTTGCTGTCTGTGATTTCCAGGACAGAAAGGAGTGGATTCCCTTGGAAGGTGTCCACGTGCAGACCGTCCACTTCCATGCCGTTCACGATCACCTCAGTAAGGTTCTCGAAGCGTGAAAACGCGTCCTTGTTGATCGGAATTTCAGTTGAAAGTAACGTGAGGCTGCGGATGTTGTCAGGCACGCAGTCGGGGACGGACGTCAGGGAGTTGTCTCTGCAGTCGAACATCAGAGGATCATCAGCGTTGGCGAGGCAAGGACATTGTCCAAGGACAGGAATCATCAAGGACAAGGCAGTTACAAGGATCATCACCTGGTGAGTCATCCTCCAATCATGTACTAAAGCAACCCTGAAGCAAAAACAGAAAAATAAATCATATACCTACCGACATTTTCAGAAAAACTTCTTTGTTTTTGGGATTATTCACAATTGTAATTTATCATACGGTCAAACTCTTCCATCAATTTTAATAATTGCCTTTGGGTGGACTACGGATAGATGGAACGATACATCTACACTGCCCTACCTATGCACCAGGAGTCGTCTATTGCGGGCAATCATAGACCGTTCTAAAGGACCTAAAGCCAAAGGGATATGGAAACAAATATTTAACAACCTTTTAAGACCATAAAAACCTTTTCTACCGATTCCCTGCACTTTACAAGACTGAGAATGTAAACGCTTTCTATAATTAAAATGTTATGGACATGGAGTGCTCAAGAAAGTGCAAGTCTCTTTCGTTCAGTTCAGAATCATTAGAGAAATCGACCGCGGCTTTAAAAATGTTAACTTGTACAACGATTGTGAATTGTCACAGCTTCAACAGACAACGTTACAAGAACAGTTATGCATTTCATGCGCAAAGAAAATTATAAGTTGTTAATAGAACAATTTAGGAAGTGCATTCATTGAGAATTCAACGTAGTTCCTATTGACAGTCTTATTTGAAAACTGCAAATGATTTTTTCAGGAAAATTTCCCTATTAAAATTTTATATTTCAGTTTAATTTTGTAAAGTAATTATGCTTCTTTCTAACAATATTTAGTTGTTTTTATGAAATCTCTGAAAATTATAGCAAAACCGAAATAATATGAACCCTGGCTATTCCGATAAGATTTGGATGGTCCATTCGCTCTCGTCATGTTCCAGTTCAACTATATTCTGCTTTTATTTTCGCGTACATTGTTCAGAATTTTTTTGAAACCCAGATTTTTGTAAGAAGAAACATTTAAACACAATTATCTGAGATATTCAAATAATAACTTACTTAATAAATATATTAGTCTTCATGAAATGAAAGGTTAGCATGGAGGATTGAATCAGATCAGTCTAAGGACTGAATGCCACAACAACAACAAAATGAAAGGCAATGGTCAATAGTCATTCGATGGTCTCAGAATACTCTTTCCGTATATCTCCAGTTGTATAAAAATACTAGCGTTGCCGGAGAATTCATTTATGTAAACCCGCTGCTGTATTTTATTCGACATTAATCTTAGATAGAAAGTTACATTCTTGAACATTTACCTTTACACATCCCTTGTCATCACAATCGCACAAATTAACGCTGAAAACAAAATATTTTATAAAGGTTGATGGAACGCCGCCGAATTAACATACGTGTATAGATTGCAATTCAAACAATACGCCTTTCAGATTGTACACTTTATTTGTTAAATGTGTAATTAATCGATAAATAATATTTACAATCAGTGTGCACGCAATTACAATACATGGAATATATAAGAACTCAACAATCAGGAATCGAAATGTCAAAACAATTCCAAGCTATGGCGCAATGAACTTGTACATGTATTGATGCCGAAGTCAAATGCCACAATCTGAATTGACCGTTTTGAGATTGGTACTATCTTTGGACCTAAAGGCAAAATAACGTCAAAATATTTTAAGAGGTTCCGAGGCGAGATACAATCGATCTCTCTGCCAAGTGACCAATTCCTTTCGTCAACAGTTGAAAAGTTATAAGTGTTTGAAAAGCTAATACAATTTCCACCTCAGATTTTATCAGACATTTTCGAGTAGAATTTGAGCAATAAATAAGTTTTCTTCAGCAAGATTCTGTTTTTCTTATTCAGTGCAAAATGTTCTGTTGGTATAAAATCAGGAGGTTCTAATTTGCTTCAGTTTTGTAACAATGAAAACTCCAAAATAAGCTTCCGTACGGTTTCGTCGCGATGGTGATTGACAGGCTTCCCAACAAAAGGCTATAGTTTTCAGTGTATTGTTCACTACGGTTTAATATTTTACAAAAGTTCATTATATATATGAATCTTCATCTATGCTAAATTTGAACCTAATCTGTTATGGTCGAGCGGGAGTGATTTCGAAAATTTTACCACTTAGAATGGAGTGACCCTGTAATCGTAGTCTTATAATTTAAAATATGTGGTTTGTCAATAGGAAATTTTTCATTAATGATTATCAGTTATATGTATATTGACGAATTACACTTATTATTCGTGACCAAAATAAATAGATTATCTGACGATTATAACATTTATTTGTATATATGCTATCTACCGGCCGCTATGTTCGTGCATGACGCATCTTTGGTAAACATCAAGGACCGTAGGTACGAAACAGGAAAATGGTACTACACTGGAAAATGAAGTTAGTTCGGATACTTAGGAAAATAGTTACTTATACTGATTCCGGAGTCGTATGGTTATAAAGACACCTAAAAGGAAAAATAAGTAAACGAATGAATTATTTGTTTTTCAAATGACGAAAAGTTATATTTAAGAAAATCAATTTTTCCAAAAAAAACTTTCAGTAAAACTGTGACAATCTTTATTTTATTTTACAGGTACCATAAATTTCCTTAGCTAATTCAGAATGCGCATGACATTTAAGCGTCCATGGTTCGATAATTCTGAATGAGGAAACCGAGGTTTTCTACAAGTAGAGACGAAGACGTTATTTTCTGTCAGCAATAGATTGGAAAAGTGAACAAAAAGGAGTATCATCTAAATCATACTCACGTCTTCAATGTTGGCTTCAGAACACTGTCGAGATAAGATAGAATCTAATATCATGAATTTCTGTGAGTTATCAAGTAAAATGAAGA
Source organism: Eucriotettix oculatus (assembly GCA_034510155.1). NCBI lineage: Eukaryota > Metazoa > Arthropoda > Insecta > Orthoptera > Tetrigidae > Eucriotettix > Eucriotettix oculatus. Next base: position 19,301,520 of record CM067377.1, read on the forward strand.
GATTAGGCTTGATTGGGATGTGGAAATGTAGAGATTTAGGGCCCTTCAAATGTATGTGTCAACCTAGAAAAGTAGGCTGCCATTAAACGTCATTACGTTGCAATTCAACTATCTGCATACTTTTCTACAAATAATTTTTTTATTCCTATCTACTTGTGAATCAGAGTTGAAAGATGTTCCCAGGAGGGCTTAACATTCAGAAGATTCACCAAACTGTGTGGTGGTCGCATTTATGACTTTTGATTTTACGATTAAACATTGAATGAATACACCACATTAATTTTTGGGTAAGGTTCAACTTATTGAAAATATTAAATCTGGTTCATTTTTATCATAAATATGTTATCAAAATTTATTTAATCCAACTGTTTACAATATATATTAAAATATTTACAATCATTCTGTTCCTACATAAAAAATGAAATAAGCTATTTACAAAATTTACTATCCTCATTTTGAACTTGTTCCGACTAGCCGCATGAACTGACAGGTTGACCATGATGAAAATTACACCAAATTACACGTCGAAATAAATAAGGAAATCATACCACGCCGTTACTTTTAACCTCATAGAAATTATGCAGACAAATATAATTTATGTGCCCAGATTTTAAAATTGAATATAAAAAAACGAAATTACCGCGTCAACGTGAGAACATTGGTATTTAATGTGTTTGGGCGCTTACTATGTAATGAATTGCCGTCTGGGATGCTCGTATGGTGATGGAGGAAGGTGATGAAGCCAGGACTACGGTGCAGTGTCGTCCGCTAATGGCCACTGACCACTAAGATCGCTGGAATCAGCAAGTGATTGTCCATGGACTGCTTCCACGCCGCGTAGTAGAGGTGGATGACTGGCTTTCCACTCGAATCTCCCGATAGCAACGTTCTTACTGCCCAGGACAATACTTACTGGCTCTGGACTCACTCCAGAGAGAATTCTCTCCTCCTCTGCTCTGTACCAACTGTTTTTTCGCCACCTTTTCCGTCACAACGTCATTTTCTGTTCCCATCTGGACTACCAGTCACAATTTCTAATTTTGGCCCCCAATTGTCCTCGAATTTTGCGAGTCATCGCCATTTTGTCCCTTAGCGGAGAGAAATAATTTATACTGGGGGACGACGACGTTCTTCCAGATCAACGAAAAACTTCACACCTCTTTGTCCTGAAAATTTCGCACTGAGAATGCTAAAAGTCTCAGACCAACGTTCTCACGTTATTTCCCCCCCCCCGGCGCTTGTGGAACAAACAACCTATCTTAGTAAAAGTAATCCATCTATTTTAATAACTACTTAATATTTAATATCCACTACACGTGGTTCACTACAACTGTCACGGTTGAGTAATCCAAGCAACGAGTCATGTCTCATGACTAGTATGACTCATGCGATAGACTGATTATAGAGATTAAGGAAAGGTCAGCAAATTATAACACATACAAAAATTGGAGTATCTGATATAGGAAGAAACTGGATATGCGTGAATTCACCAACTTCGCCTCCACTGTCTTTGGATCTGGGCTGCAGAAAAACAAATTCTCGAAGATAAGGAATTAACCTTCCGTCTTTTGATAACTGTTGTATTAAATATCTCAGGGTATTAATGGTTTGGGTGACCACGTGTAGCAGATCTACTGTTCGTTGACGAACCTGAGTTGTTTTCATAGACGTCTCGCTGTAATTTCCGTGTTGTGGAACTTGAAGCGGCCGGTCGACAATAGCACGAAGTCGTACTGCCAAATTGAGGAAACTTCGCTTTTTCCTCTTTCTTCCCTTGTTGTTAAGACCTTTCTTCCCTGCTTCCTGGACTTATCAAAGCGTGGTCCACCTCTCCGCTGCCACATCACCAATCTGCTCTCACCGTAACTTCTCTGCTGCCAATTTCCTTTCACCACCTCCTTGTATCACCAGAAATCTCTTTCTCCACTCTCCTTCAATCTCCTCTCTCCACCTCCATGTATCACCAGAAATCTGTCCACCACTCTCCTTCAATATCCTCTCGCCATCCCCTACAAAAATCTGTCCTAAAATTGTCTCCGCCAGCCTCTTTAAAACCTTGTCCCCGCTTATCCTACACCTATCACCAAGGTGGCAGGGATATTCTCCAATCATATCCCTTGTTTCATTTGGGAAACACACGCCACCCGGTCGCCAAATTCTCAGGCAGATTAGCATTCCGAAACCGGCGACGAGGTGTCCAAGCTTTATAGTCCAAGTGTCAGCCGCAGTCCCTTTGTTTAGATTCCGAGCCACCAAGACGGCGCCCGGAAAAACCCCTTCTTCCTGGCCAGCGACTTGCTCAGGCCGAAATATTTGTTATTTAAGTTCCCGTAAATAATAAAAAAAATTGGACGCAGGTTCTACTGCGCTACACATGATTACTTAATATATTTTAAATGAGTAAATTATGTTCCACAAAATGTTTCAAATTGTATTATAAGTAATTTTTATTAAATTCTGGTTTCTTTTATATATATATGGATTAATAATAATTTACATTCTACCTGAAGAGTACGAAACGTTGGGCCACTCTCATTATTACGTACAAAGTTTTGTTATTAAAGCTAATTTTATTTCTGACTTAATTGCCTGCTGCAGCAATTTTTTATCTTTTAGCAAGAAGTTTTCAAACGTCATAGACTGAGAAATGTAACTTTAACTAGGAAGTTGTTTACGAAAGCGTGGAGCGCAACTTTACCGGATAGAAAACTTCTTACGTAATGGGTTGCGGTTTTGTTAAACCATTTCATTTTCCCATACAGATATCGTGATGTATTTCCGTAGACGGAAGATGTGTTTTGAAAAACAAATAATGGCGAGACAGTCACCATGCGTCTTCACATGTGTGTGCTACTAAGTACTTTAAGCATTCTCGAGTTTTTCTTTTATGCTGAAGGTGCTGCTTTACAGGTATTGAACAATTCCACAAATAGAACGACCGATGTAATTCACGGACAACCGAGAAACGAGGATGGAAATCAAACCTTGAAACGTAACTTCAACGTTTCCATGGTGACCAACATCACTGTCAGTGTATTGAACAATTCCAGAAACAGTACCGCCGTTCTAATTCACGGACAACCGAGAAAAGAGGATGAAAATCATCCTTTGGAACAATGCTTCAGCGATTTCAATGTGACCAATGTAACTGCCAGTTTAAAAAAATTTATTTCAACAGACACCGATATCAAGAGATTAGCTGTGAGGGTACGTAACTAATGTAATGAAGCCAACTATTGAGGGATGCAATATTTCAATATATGCCAATGTACAATGTTTTTAATTTATTATTTTTTACTCAGGCGACAGCAACATTCTTAGCCATATTAATTTATTTTTAATTACTCACCTCATCATACACTCAAATCTATACATATACGAACTGAGTATTTGGCGTTGCCGGTAATTCATTCATATCAGCCCGCTGAAGTATTTAATTCGACAGTAACCTGTTTGTCAATTCGCGAATAAATCATCGAAAATATCCCCACATTTTTGAAAGTTTTATTTTCACTCCCCGTATCATCAAAATCGCACAAATGAACGCGAAAATAAAATGTTTTATTTAGGATGTTAAATGCAATTCCCTCTGAATGAACATGCGTATAAATCGTAATTCAAGCAATGCGCCTTTCACATTTGCACACCTCATTTGTTCACTGTCGAATTAATCGATAAAATACACTCAGTAAGCACGCAATTACAATACATATATCAAAACTGGCAATCGAAATCGAAATGTCCAAACAAAGCCAAGCTACGACGCAATTAACTTGCACATGTATTGATACCCAAGTCAAATGCCACAGATTATTCAAACTGAGGTTGAAAATTTTGATCATATACTTTTTTTATGTGAAGAATAAATTTTGGTTGTAAAATTAAAAAAAAATTGAATCTCGACAGCAGCGCTACCTAAAGGGTACAACTATAGTAAAAAACCATCCAGGTGATCCCATAAAGACGGAAAAAATATCTAAATCGGTCAAGCTGTTTAGGAGAAGAATTGCGAATTGATGCACACCAATATTTTATACATAAAGTTCATTAACTCTTTTTTTCTTCAAGTTTCGGCCTCTCTTATATACTTATTCAGTACGCCAGTTAACACAATTCAAATTGTTACCTCTCATCATCTTAATTTCTATGTCCCACCTATGGAATTATTGTATGACTTAATTTACCTCTTGCAATATGTTCTGATCATTGGCAAATATAAATTAGAATATTTAATTGAGGCGTAAAACAGACAAAAATGAATAATAAAAAAACAAAAATGACTTAATACAACTCCATGTTTCGGTCCTTCTTCAGGCTGAACTAAAGTTAACAATAGGTAATGTAATAATTTTGTGTTTTATCGTCTTTGGTTCTACCTGAAGAGGGTCCAAATCAGGACCGAAATATATAGTTGTATTAAGCCATTTTTGGTTTTCTATTATTAATTTTTGTCTATTTTACACCTCAATTAAGCATTAATTTAAAGTTACAAACGTTAATAACTATTATATAATTATAATGATAAATAATTCAAGTACCCCAATATCATTTTCTTCCATTTTTGTTTTCTACTCCTCCTTTCTTATATGACTTGAACATCTTCGTCCCAGTTACAATAATATTAGCCGACACCATCCAACAATTTATGATGAACCACACTTCTAACATTTCCAGTAACAAATTTTCGTCTATTTATTTTCGTTACAACTGCAGTTGTAACCTATCGTTGCGTTATTTAGGGTACAATTAATGTTCATATGGTACGCGATATCTGTTGTCCCTGTTGGAACACACGACCAACTGCATAAAATGTTCGAGGTATGGAAACGGGAATGCTGCTTCACCTCAGAAAATTCCTCTTCTCTCATCGGAAGAGTGTGGGACAAGTATATATATATATATATATATATATATATATCTGTTGTCCCTGTTGGAACACACGACCAACTGCATAAAATGTTCGAGGTATGGAAACGGGAATGCTGCTTCACCTCAGAAAATTCCTCTTCTCTCATCGGAAGAGTGTGGGACAAGTACCAATATCTCGGCCTACCGAATTCAGGTTTTCTAGGCTTTCGCTTTCTCATCACGTTTGGCTGAATACGGGGTACGATCCTTAAACAACAACTCTTAACTGTCTTGCTCTCCCTTCCGAAGTCCCCCTTTGCATAGGACATGGATTAATGGGGAGTTGTCCCCATGTACTCTGGCCATTCCACAAAGTTCCTAGAAATTGGGCACATTTGCATAGCCAAATGGTCTTCCTTGTTGGAGAAAGTTTATTTAATAATATTTGCCTAAAGGATATTGAAAAGAAACGAATATTTTATTGTGAATAGTTGAATTGCATAAAAGGATATCATTATATTAAGATTGTATACAAAAGTATTTATTTTAACACAATATTTTTCTTTGTGCTTAGGAAAGCTGTTTATGTTATAATTTATTCAGCGGATTCTTAACAGGTTCCTTTGATTACAGATGGAAGACTTTCCCGGTGTAGCTGTTGGAAGAATAGTTCTCGGGTTTCCACTCGGGTAACAACGTTCTTTAGCCGCAACGTTTCGACGAACGTCATCACTGTCGTCATCTCCGCCTGGAGACGGTCGTCGAAACGTCGCGGCTAAAGAACGTTGTTACCCGAATGGAAACCCGAGAACTATTCTTCCAACAGGTTCCCTTCTATTAAAACAAATTAAAAGTTTGACGCAACATCGGTCTGTCTTTGAGCGTCCAGGATTCTGAAAACTCGTTCAAAATGATCACAAGTTTTGGGATAAACAACATAATATATGCTTGGAAATACTTAACTCATCAGAAAGTTCTAAATTATTTTGCCATTTACTGCTGGTAGTTTTTCTTTCAGAAAATATTTTGGCAATAGAAATTATTTAAAAATTATGAAGTATTATCTAATAATATTAGTACTTCAATTTATTGTAAAATAATAATAAGAGAGTCAGAGACGGTATTTTAGGGGCCAAGAATTGTTAGTGATCGTTGGAGTTGGTTTTGGGCAGTGAATGTTCCTTGGTTTTTGCATGATAGATAAATTTGCTGCAGTCTTCGAGAAATTTAAATAAATATATAGACTATATATAAACGTTGTACATTCAGTGTTAAGAAACGAGTACATATATCTTGCTTATTATCAAAGATCATTCACACCCTAATTCTCATTCCTATACGATCGAGGAAGATGTGTAGACGTGGACGCCTTGTAATCTGGTTTTATTCATGTACGTTATAGGATTTTGGAATACATAAAAGTTATTTACATTTATTAATTCTTCCAAAAGATCGTCCGTATTTAGATGGAGCCGCTATAAATTATCAATTACTTCAATTAAATCTTCATATGTGAGACCTACATTATAGATTAATCTGAAATACGAATAATAACCAGAACATGTTCAATATTGAGATTGTTACATATCTAAAACATCTAAAATAAATATGGTTTGAAAACAATGAAAATCAAAAATGCAATACAATAAATTACATTTGTGTCTATTATGGTGGTTTTCAATAAGGGCGAGTCGATGTTGAATAAATTCTTTTTTACTTCGAAGGTCTATTTGTGTCCTTTAAAACAGTGAAAGAATTTTCAAATACCTCACACAGCTTGTTCTATTCAATTTCAACTTTTCAACATCACCGGGTCTTTTCTAATTTAAGAAAGGAAAATAAATTCAGGATGTTAACCCTTTCGCGGACAGAACAGCAAAGGCAGTCAATTTTACGTTGATAAATAGGGACTTGTCTGTATATTGTCCACGAAAGGATTAATAAAGAATATTCTTTAAAAAAAGTTTCAGTTGGCAACCCTATATGTCACCCTCAAAGAGGAAAGAGCAACGCTAAAGTCTGTATAGTCTCTAAATCGCTGTAAACCGAACTGATTCTTGTGAGTCTGAGTCCAATGATTCCAGTTTGTGATGAGAAAAAAATATGAATTCCCAAATTTTATTAAAAATTTTAATATTTGGCAAAGATAATTTGCGATGGGGCGAGAAAGCAGCGTTTTCTGAGGGCGAGAACGTCTGCAGTGGAAATTTTTACAGAGTTTTAATGCAAATTCTAAAACTAATGTGAGTGAGGCTCAGAAGGAGGCAGTCGCGGAGGAGCCGACAAAATTAGTTTAATCTGTAGAAATCTTAGGGAAGATCATTGGAATATCGTTCAAAAAATTTGGTGTCATTAATTTTCAGTAAGTCTCTATGCTTGGACCCTGAAGGTTAAAAGTTGGACAATTTTAAAAGTCAGATTTTTTATAAACAGTTTTCGGAGTTTGTCGTACAGAGACGTTTCTGTCATAAGATTCTGGATGACTGTTCGCTTCCTTTTCAATGGGGTTAAACGCCCCAAGGGTGATGTCCACTAGAAAGCACGCACCCCCGACCACGGGGTCTAGCACTTTCTAAAGCCCCTCTGCACGTGTTGTTAATAAACTAACTGGAATGCAAGAATAGGAACTTGCGTTAGATCAGTATCCGTGCCTGATTTGTGTGTTTGTATGGGGGGAGGGGGAGGCTACATGAGGGTGATCTTGGAACACACAACTTGCCTTTAATAGCATAGAAAGATAATTGAAAAAGGGGGGATGTAGAAAGGTATAGCAAGGCTTGCCAACGGTTGACTAGGACCCCCAGGCAAATTAACACACAAACTCGTCCTAAAAAATCCTTGTCCCGAATACAATCGCAAATTTCCTAACTAGTTTGTTTCTTAATTTATAGTGAATATTATTCCTTCATATTAGGTGAAAACTATTGTAACATACAATGTACCTCAATGACATGCAGAAGAATTCGTAATAGACTACAGATTTGTTAAATTAAGCTTCCTTTCTTTCATTGTTCCACATTTGATGAATTCCAAAACTGGAACGAAACATTTGTCTAATTTGTAAATGTAATTAATCAAATTATCAATACATCAAGGATTATAAATTTATATGACTGATTTTTAAATTTGGTAATTATGTTTTATATGTCCACAATACATACCTCAAACCTAAATTTCTCATAATTTTTTATTTTTATTTTTTAAAATTTTGATACCAAACAGCTTTTGACCGACAAAACCATTCAATAATATTTTTAAAAAGATAAAATATTTACTAAAAATATTATATAAAAAACCTTCTATCAAAATTACCATTTATTTTAACAGAATATATATATTATAACATTGTTTTAATAAATAACAAAGGTAAATAAAAATCATTTCAAGAAATTTAAAACGGACTCCCATTTTCTTTAGTAATAGGCTACATAAGGGTGATCCTGAAACAGGCAATTCATCTTTAATAGTATAGGAAGGGAATTGAAAAGGGAAGACGTGGAATATAGAGCAAGGCCCCAAAGATCCCACCCTACGGAAAACCGTAGAATACCTGCCGAATGACCGGAAATGAGTTTGCCGTGGGGTCGCAGCATCCCCTTCTCCGTGTCTTCACAAGATTTAGGAGGCATTTGGCCGTCTGATCTCAATGGGATCAGCGGAAAACTCTTACCATATCCCTAAGGTCTTTGGTCCCATTTACATGGAGAAATACATGTGAGAGAAACCTCCCACAGGCATCATCTTGATCGATCCATACCTGAGGGCATAACATCCTTTAATATGGTCGTTCACGGAGATAGAGTAAATGGATGAAGAGCGTAGAACTGAGGGGAAAAAAGTGCCTATAATTCGACCTGAAGGATTGGTTGAAGGCCATAAGAAACTAGGAGACTGCTCTTGTGCGACTGCAACTTGTGATTGGATAGTGTTGGTTGGATATAGTTATAGTTAGTAGTTGGGTTTGTGTATCACGCACATCGATCAATTTCTTCTCCGTCACATCTTGATCACCGAACATATCCTGTAATCCGTTCAGTAACAAGCGTGGCCAGTAATTTATGTTTAGGCCAGTGATGGACAAACTTTTTAAAGAGGGGGCTACAAGAAAGGGAAAAAAGCTTTAGGCGAGCCAATGTAACTTAGAGACGAAGTGTCAAAATTTATACTCTGGTGGTTTCTTTCTATCTGTTGGGATTTAAGAAATATTTATGGTATTACGCTATCAAATATCAATTATTTTAAAAACACAATAATTGATTTACGGATATTTGAAAATGAATTATTTATTAGCTAGTTAAATACGCAAAAGTTCTCTACACTCAAGGTTTACCGTGGGTTAAATATACTATCAACGAATTCTGCTCAATTTGATCGTTACAAAACAGTCTTACCGCTACCACGCGGCTGCTACAGCACCACACGTCCGCTTTCTTCATCATCAGCAGCAGAATTTCAGATCACCTAACCTCTCTACATCAGTGATCGTCAAAAGGTTCAGATTGGTTCCTACTTACCCCGCGCTTTTATGGGAGAACCAATCAGTAAAAGCTTTATCCTTCTACGCCACGTCAGCGAAAGGTGAACGGGGACTCTTTTCCAAGAGCCTTTACACTGTTAAGCGAAGGAGAATAGGTGCATTACTTCGTACCTGAGACGCAGCGTATTCCATTGTCTATGCTTTATTTTTAACCCGAGAAATGATATGAGCCAGGCGCAAGTATCTAGCTGCTGCGCATTGCTTTTTCCCAAATTTATTAATCTTCCCATTATTCCATGCAATCATAAGTCGCGCTACAGTGATTTATCTAGAAGAACTATGATGAAATACTTCTAACTTCATTCATCTTTGAAAACACGGAAATAAGAATCAAATTTACGTTTATTAGATAACACCTTAGGGATAAATTTCTTTCAATATGTAGAGTAAATCTAGAAAACCAATAACGCTAAGGTAGGCCTGAATCAAGAAACGTGTTTCAATATATAGCCACGGTGGAGAGGATAGCTACTGCGAGGAGGCTCCGTTGCCAATTTTACTCTTCGCTACAAAGTTGCCAGCAGGCAGTGCCTCTCACTCTCAACATAACATTCCAATACCAAGGTTAAGTCAATAAATTTGTATGCCGTCACTGATACGAAACGAAAGAGAGGAAGAATGAGGAAAATATTTATTTTTATTACAGCCTGTATTGTTTTTGACGCGTCAGATAAGAATAATGTCCCGTGGGTCGGATAGAACATTTAAGGGGCCGAATCTGGCCCGCGGGCCGTAGTTTGCCCATCACTGGCTTAGACAATAACCTTATTTGGATGAGCAATTCTGGTTTACGTGGCTGACACCGTCATCTTCTTCAAAACTAAGCTTGTTTGTCAAACGACTTGGCGTGATTCAGAATGAGTCATCGCATACTTTCCATTCTTCCTTGTAATTTCTTTCTTCATCGGTAATACAAGTCAGGGTCGGGTTCCAAGCAGTACTTATCAATCCTGAATCCCTGTTTACCAACCCTTAATCGTATTTATTTATATAGCCTCTAATACACTGTCCCACAAGTTATGTGATTTATTCAAGATCTTAGTTTCACTAAAATCAATTCTTGTGGCCGATCATCACAGCGTTCTCCACTTCTACGGATTTGACTGGTTTTTTAAATCTAACGCATCGTGTATTGTTAATGCAGACAATTCACCCAAAAGAACTTTCTTTTCTATTTAATAAAAGTAGAGCAACTTTATTTTTTGTTTGTGCGAAAGTGATTTGATCTGCGGATGTCGAAATGTTCCAGAAGAAAGTCAATTAACATTCTGGACAATCAGAAAAGTTAATTATATAAACATTCTGTTACAGATGACATCTCCACAGAAATAATTAAACTGGGTGGGGAGGCAATTATTCCGTATTTAATAAGGCTATTTAATATATCCATAAATAACTCAACTCTGCCAACAGACTGGAAAACGGGAATAATTGTACCTGTATTTAAATCTGGAAATAAAACGGACGTACGAAATTATAGACCTATTAGTCAAACCTCAGTAGTATGCAAAATCATGGAGCACTTAATAACTACGTTCTTTGAAAACCAACATGGATTTCGATCGGGTTTTTCGTGTGAAAGTCAGATAATCAATTTGTTTCAAGATCTAGCAGACGAAGGCGATCGTGGTGGTAGAATAGACGCCATTGTTATTGATTTTGCAAAGGCTTTCGATGTAGTTCTTCACGACATCTTGATCCGGAAGTTAGATGGGGCAGGTATTGACAAAAGAGTAGTTCTCTGGGTGCAAGAATTCTTAAAAAATAGGCTACAAAAAGTCAAAGTTGGGAAAGAAACTTCAGAACTCGGATCTGTAACATCGGGAGTCCCCCAGGGATCAGTTATTGCCCCATTATTGTTTCTCATTTTTATTAATGATTTGCCTAATAATATAAATTCTAAGGTCCGACTTTTTGCAGATGACTGTGTAATTTACAGGGAAATAACTGGGGAACAAGACGCAGCTGCTTTCCAAACTGGCTTAGATACTCTTAAGTACATGGGCTAAGCGAAATAAACTCAAAATCAACAATAGTAAAAGTATGGCGATTAGTTTTACTAAAATGCGTGATCGATATGCCTCGATATATAAAATAGATGGGGAAACAGTGATCGAGGAGACAAACAGTAAATACCTAGGCATTTATTTTAACAGTAAGCTGGGGGCAGGTAAACTATGCTACAAGGAAAGCGTGGAGCACCTTGCACTTTGTCATGAGAACACTCAACAAGGGGAATGCGAAATTTAAAGAGTTGGCATATTTTTTATTAGTACGCCCACTTATGGAATATGGTGCAGCATGCTGGGATCCGTACAGGATAGGCCAAATAGAATCCTTAGAAAGGGTGCAAAGAAGGGCCGCAAAATTCGTACAAATAGAACCTATTCCACACTTATTTATTTATATTGAATATAATTATACATTCAACTATAGGTTAAATATGGTCCTTACGACCAGTTTATTAATTATTGTTTAATTATCTGCCACCGGGAATCTGCCCATTTGTACATTTAATAAATACAATACAATACGTGCAGAAATAGTTGTCAGGTTTCCACTCGGGTACAGTTGTGATTAAGACGTGACGTTTCGCCAGAGCACGTGGTCGTATTTCATAAATAACATAATTTCAATTTTCCAATACGTCTCCCAACAGTAAATTACCCTTATAAAAAGCTTTCATGTTTCTTTTTATTTTAGAATTGCAAAAGTCATTTAGTATTTCGTAATTATATCTTAATTAAATATTGGAAAGAATGAAAAACATAAACGACTATTCCGCGACAAAATATATTTATTACAGAAAGGCGCTCGATTCATGAATTATTTAAAATACTAACTTGGTGCCCGACGATGCCCGGGAATTCATTAACACACTATAGTACTTTTTTTTTGGTTAACAGGCTACTTGAGGGTGATCCTGAAACAGGCAACTCCCCTTTAATAGCATAGGAAGGTAAATCGGCAGCAATCTTCTAGTCAGTATGTGAATAAACCACAGCGAGAGCGTCACATTTGGGAATATTAAACTTTTCACGCTCCCCACTTTATGAGGGTTGAATATTCTTTCATAACCACCGCGATCACTGAGGATCTTAATCGAGTCAAGAAATACAGAAACATACACACAAAGAGTCAATTATATTCATAAGGAAAACGTACTCTTGGTTATCAAATAATGTGTGTTAGAAATATGTATATATCGACAAAAATGAAATTGTTTCTTCGCTACCCTAGCACACAATCATTCGCAATACGTCTTAAATAAAGTCTCCATTAAATTGAAGTATTATTTAATGCCTAATAGGAATATGATATAGTAATCAGTCTTCAGACTGGTATGAAGCTCTCTCCATTATAACCTAGTCTATATAACTACCATATCTTCCCTAATCTGTTTAGCGTATTCCATCCATGGCCTCTTTCTTTTGTTCTTTCTGAAATATAATCAACTCGTTTGACAGGCTACGTTTGGTCATAATATCTCCTGTTGCAAGTTCTGTAAGTCTCTAAGGTAGGATCTTTTTTCCCCGATAGAGTGGAATGAAGGAATCTAACTCTTTGAAACATCGACAGAAACTTTCTCTGAGCACTTCAATACTCCAACAAAGTGTTATGGGAATGGGAAGAATAGTATAGAAACGCATAAAGGAAAGACTAAATTTTCAAAAGATCGACAGACTTCGTCTCTGTGGTGGTCACCGCTAAACACCACAATTTCACGGCAATCGGATGAATGGTATAGGACACGTGGGAGGAACGTAAGGCCCTTGCCTTGAAGAGTTTCTGTAAAAGTGAAACCTCGATTTTCGTCGACAATCCGCCCGAACGCGATTGACGAAATGAGAACCGAGGGAATTATTTTCACATGAATCAATAAAAATACAATTTATTCGTTCCCGATACTAAACAATAAAAACACATTCCCAATACAATATACACGGTCAAATAATAAAAACCGACGAAAAACCGAAACGGAGAAATCCGAAACCGACGATAACCGAATTAATGTAAAACCGAGATTTCAGTGAAAAATATATTTTTGAAAATGTAAAACATCCTATCCTACGGATCTAAATATGGAATTATTTGAGTTGGGTGCAGAAAGTACCCTCAAATTCTTTCTTGATTTTACAAATGATCCTATAGAAATATAGAAAAATGATGTTGAATATCCCTACTAAAACTCGACGTTTACTTTACTACTTTACTTATAGCTGCGACTCAACATTTTCTCTCGTGACAAAAATTAAAAATAATTCATGGACGCAAATTAGAGGATCAATTGACCGAATATTCAATTAATTTTAAGCTAGAAACAAATGCATTTAACTCACCATCTTAAAATTTATATAGGATTTAAAGTTATTTAACGTTTTCTTGATGTGCTAGTTAATATTATTTTATAGTTTAATTATTTGTAATGTAAAATTTCTTTATTAATGTTGTTACTACTTCTAATTAGTATTATAATTTCTCTATTATATTTCTTTATAATGTAATGCATTTATTTAACAATGCTTTTAATTTATTATTTTTAATTGAAGTGTTAGATATTTATTATGATTTAAAAATAATGTTATAACAGGTTATTACCGTTATGTAAGTACAAAAATATTTTATAATGATATTTTTTATGTTAGATAATAAAAATCTATAAACGTATTTTTTGCCATATACAAGGCGATAAATTGATAAAACTATACAAAAACTTTTCGGATAAGGAATTGAGTTAGAGCCAGGTGGAGTTCTGGTAAGTCCGTCAGGGCTGACTTCATCCATCCTTGTTTTCATATTTCTCTCCCTCCCTTGGACCATGGCTGAGACGAACTTGAGCAGTTTGAGAGGTGTTATGTACGGGGGTCAAAGACCCTCGGCATACGGTAAGAGTTGTTCACTAATCCCATTGGGACCAGTCGCGTTTGTTGCGTCCCCACAACAATTCAGTCTTCCGTCATCAGAAGGGCGCAGTAGTAGTGCCCACTAGCTTGACCTACCTGATGCAGGTTTTCTAGGGTTTTCCCTGCATCGCCTTTAGTTGAAACACCGGATAGGATCCGGCCTTAGCTAACCCTTGGCTACCTTGCTCTACCTTCCACATCCCGCCTTTCCAATTCCCTTCCTATGCTATTAAAGGGGAGTTGCCAGTTTCAGGATCACCGTCATGTTGTCTGTTAACCAAGAAGAAGCATAAATTACTTTATGACGGATACCTGTGCGAGTTTTTCTCCCTTGATTGATTGCGAGGCTCACCTTTGGGAATGCTTCGTGCTGTTTTTTTTCAAGTTTCTCACGTGCCGAGGTACCTTAATGTATTTTGGGAGGTGTATGCACTGGGGTCGAAAATCTTGGGCATACGGTAAGAGCTGTTCGTTGACACCCTTAGGGCAGTCGGCCAAATACGTACCAAGACTCGTGGAGACACGGAGAAGGGAATACTGCAACCCCACAGCAAACTCATCTCCCATCATTTGGAAGGGCGTGAGAATAATATCTCTTTAGGTGAAACATCTGGTAGGAATCTTAAACTATAGCCCGGGGGCCCTAGTCAACCCTTGGCTACTTTCTCTACCTACCGCATACTCCCATTTCAATGCCCTTTCTATGCTAGTATAGGGGAGTTGCCTGTTTTAGGGCTACACTCATGTAGCTTGTTACCCTCCCCCTAAAACATACATTGCCTTATATATATATATATAGGTTAATAATAAATTGAAATCCATTTAAGAAAATTCTCTTACGAATGTCTTATATGTTCATCTTATCTCTCACACGATACAATACTGAAAATATACTAGAAATATAACGTCTATAATATAGAGACTATTCCATTTTATATGTTTAGAGCCATTTGAAATTAAAAATGTACATTATTTTCAGATATTAGTCAATTTGTGTTCATTAAACACGTCGGTAACTAAGACGATAAGGACATATCTTGGAAATCTTAATACAAAGTGGCAGGGTAATCACACAAATTGCGTAAGTATTTATTTTAATATTGATTTCATAAACTAGAATTTTAATTAATTGCGTAAGAGTATTGAAATTGGGTAACAAAATCGTTCCTGTCATATTGACTGTGTTTGCAAATAATTAATAAATTAATATTTTTTATACTAAACTATGCTATGGCTGTGGCGCGTTGTATTGTTTAAAATAGATCCACTTATTATTTGTTATGAAAATAAACGACCACAGAATTAATTGCTATAAAATTTATAACTCGATACTATACTTAATGAATGGACCGTAAAATTCACGTTATGAACAAATTTATAAATTTTATGGCGCTTCAAAATTTAGAAGATATAAAATACAGAGCGAGTAAAAAGTCGCAGTTCTCCCTGTTATTTCAAAAACTCTGCAGCAACTGGGAAACCTGAATATTACAGTTAGGTATGGGTGAGATGGCGCATCTGTACTCGTCTGTCAAAATATTGGTGCTTGGTATGCGAAACGTTGGCCACCCCTGATTTAAATATTATTCTAATACCATAATGGGCAAACAGTTTGATTAATTTAAATGGTATGCTTTCTTAATATGGTAAAACCTATAAATGGTTTACTATATGTTGGTGAATTATTGAAATTTAACAATGCATTCAATGTCTTGTAGCATGTCATATGACTAAAGGAGGGAGTACGAATTTAAAATAGAATATTAAAAATTTTGTTTCAAACTATTATTGTGGAATTTGAGATAATTTAACCTGATTCTGTACTAAATTAAGAACTACAGCTCTTATATGTTGGAGGGGGGTAATTATAATTTACTTTTTATATTCATCCTGAATAGGACGGTTTTTGAAACCAATTAGTGAAAACGTTAATATTATAATGAAATATATTTAATTACTAAGTAACCCATGCGACTTCGTTCCCGACGAAATAGTTCTTTTTATTTCGTTATAAAAATGAAACAACAGATACAGAATTTTGATAAAGTTGAATTCATTGAATATATAGAAAGTACGGTATCATTTATTTATGACCGCTTCAGCGCAAACATTATAACTCGCAGTTGGTTTTGAACAGGTCCCGCTTTCACATTAAATATTAAATATAAACATTTCATATTAAAATTTACCTGACGCTACAAAACCAATTTACGTATACATCGTATCGACTATCCAAAGAAGTTTATTATTTCTCAAGTAGTTATATCTCTGCCAACAATAGTTGATAACGGCGCGCATCCTACTTCAACAATAGATGGAGTGCTTCGGAGCTTAAAGAGATGAAGAGTATAGGTACCACCCGTATGCACCTTGGACAGTTAAATGCGCGTATATGATATATATATATATATATATTACTATCTCCTGCTATATATTGAAATGAAATATGGACGAATATTTTAGTTAAATCTCCTGTCTTTAAATCCTCAAATTTTTATTGAAACCTTTGAGCCGTTTTGGAGCCTATTCGAGACAAACATACAGACTATGGTGCATTATATTATATTTTATAATTATTTCATTTGTAGCCAACACAAAGCTGAGAGTTGGAACTTTCGGGACAAAGGGCGACACTGGAAAAACCCGAAAAGGTACAAACACTTCTATTTTGGGTTTAGCCATACGATGACCAATAAGAGCATGGAAAAAGTAGAGAGGAAGGGAGGAAAGTTTACCGTCGTCTCCGAGATTTTTCTGGGACAGACACTTGTGGTAAAGACGGCGAGAGATATGGTCCTGTTAGCGCCACAGAACAAGCACCGTCCGAGAGTTCCTCAATGTTCCGGCTTTTGGTAAGTGTTGGCCATGAATGATCACGCGACCACGTGTTTGTAACCAGAAACCACCATGGTTATCCTTGGGAAAAAGTCTCACATTTGTTAGCCCTTCGAAATTGGTAAATTTGTAGATCAGACCAATAAAAATTTCAAGTGTAGTTTAGTTTTCGTTTTGTTTATAATATACTCAATTGACTTTACGTGATTTATTTTATTCCCGCGTAAAGAACCATCGCAGGTGGCGCCCAAATCCCTGACCACGTGGTATATTCAGAAGCGTATCACAAGACAGACACTTCAATTTTATTTATTGGTATTGATTTATTTGTTGAGGTCCTTTAGCACGGAGATGAAACGTTTTGTGTAAACTAAAATTAAATCTGAATTGATACTTAAATTTTATTTATTGCTGAAAGTGTTTTAGTCCAGTCAGAATTATGTAACACAAATGATAACTTCGGATTAAAAATTTTCATGTTGCAGTCTTATAGCAATTCGGTTCTTTAATTTCTTTATTTGATTTCCCCTTTTCAAGGTTTTCTTGTTGTGTTACGCTAAATGATTATCTATTTGTTTTAATGGTTTGCAGAGTGATCCTTTGAGCTTTGTGGAGTTCAAATTGAATGAGATATTTAGCATGTGGGAAGAAGACAGCCGTGATGAGCACCAGACTTCCAATTGCGAGAGGTCTTTGAAGCAGTCACTTCTTAGTATGGCGAAGAAGCCGTTGAAGAAGTTCACGAAGCACGTCTCCGAGACTAGTTACGTGGAGATGTTGCTCAAATTCGAACGAACCGTGAGTGAAATATTCCTCGAGTTAGCGAAGGTCTTTCATTACGTCTTAGACGCAGACATGGAAAGTATGAAACATTTAATGGTGGTGAATGTGCTGCCTTTGAGGACTGAAAATTTTAACATGATAATGAAAACAATATCAGCTCAGTGGGGTATCATCACTTCTACGTACGCGGTCCTAGACCTTAAATGCCACCGAGAAAAAGATTTCAACTCAGTGAAAGAGGAGTGCGTCACGTTCAGCGTGGAGCAAGCAGTGTCTCGAGCTCTGAAATGTAGCTTGGACGAGATCAGCCCACCAATGTCCTGGGAGGGAGACGAGGGGTACTTCGACTCATCCTGCCTGTGTCTGCTGACGACCTCCGGTTCCGGGTCCAACTGCGCGGTTTGGCCTTCGGAAGGCATGGACAGACAACACCACTGTTTCGTCGTTCTTCTAGAAGGCTTCGTCAAGCTGGTGAGGCGCAGAGTCGCCGTCACCTATGTTGATTACACATACAAAACCAAAGTGTCTCTGAAGGCATTGGAAAGGTACTTGCTTTATAAACACGCTGAAACGTGTAAGTCACAGTTGTCTATAACCGGATCGTCGCTTAAAGAGAGAATCCCCCACTACAAACGGTTCGTATGCCACTTTTCCGCAGCCGTCAACAAACCTATCCAAGACTGTAGCGGTATGGAGGAACTGTCGTTGAGACCGTTCAAATTAAATACTTCATGTACGGTGTTAGCCACGCTCCTTATGGTCGTGAACGGTGATTACGACACTGACAGTCAGTACACTATGGTAAATCATGAGTATGGGGTTTCGACACTGTCGCAGTTCTTTACATCAGTGGACATCTTAGTTCGCGCCGTCACTTTGCTGATGTACATAAGTTTCTCACAATTGAGAAACCTACCGGGGAAGATCTTCATTGGGTACCAGATGACGGCCTTAACTAACATATTTGTCGTAAAAGGCGTGTTGTTGAACGGAAAGGCTCTCCTTCCCAGGGCCACTACCGTCGCAGTGGACGTGTACCTGGACGTTTCCGCTTCATTTTGGCTCTGTTCCATGTCACATTTCCTATTCTGGTGCATCAAGAGCCTGGGTTGTCCTGATAATCTGCCACGATCGACGACTCGTCTGTACCTGATCTCGTATGCGGCCTTTTCGTGGGGGGTTCCGGCCTGTCTCTGCGTCGTCTTCTTCAGGTTGGATCAGGTTCCTTACTGTGGGATGGAGTGGGGTCAACTGGGCTTGCTTCTGACTGTCCTCGTGGTGCTCTTCGTCAGCGTTGTCTTCTTCGCACTCAATTTCCGAGTCTACAGGAAGATAAAGAACGACGTTAGAGTAATGCGGTCAGGGACTACTTCCTTCAGCCACTATCAAGCCCTTTTCAAATTCGGCGTGAAGACATTCATTATGTCGGGCGCCGGTATCGTCGTCAGATTAATGCTCATGCAGTGGAACGGATCTAGTGAAGTCATCAACGTTTTCTACATGCTGAGTACCTTTCATGGAATCTTCATTTTCATCATTTACGGATTGAACGCTGAAGCGAGGTCTTTGTTGCGGAAAACTGCTGCGCGCGTGTTGGAAACGTCTGCATCACGGAGTCCAGTTATCAATATTCCCCTAAAGATTAAGAGGTAACACAGGTCATCACACATGAAAAACATTTCCTCAAGTGAATTTTGATCTAGAAGTTCTGTTGACGGCACTAAAAATTGCAAGATCATTGAATTATTAAGTCTTACTGATACAACATTGAAAATAACTCCTGGGATGAAAGAGCGCGGTTTGATTGCACAAAATATGATTAGCTGCTATCTGCCGATTTCATTCTACCTCGTTTTCGCTTTTCAGAAGCCATTATATATTTGTAATTTGGCAACTATAATTTATTTAGACGAAATAAGACAAATTCCAAGTTCCACTATTTATAAATTGTCAATTACCTACTCTTGTAGCACAAATTCATGGTAATTTTCATAATTTATTTATTTATGTATGCTTTTACGAAGGCTGTTTTTAAATGAAGTATAATATTAATTTAAAAAATAATAGAACATTATTTTCCAAAACATTTATTATTATTATCATCAATCATTTCCTTACACTCCACATTGCTTTTTCACATTGTCACCGGCGTTATTCAGGCACTTGTCATAACGGGAATGGGGTCCCACGATGTTCCGCGACTCCGTTCAAAGTAATTTGGCACGGGAACTACCCCAACTCCCAAAAATAAGTTATTCTTAATGAACTAGTCGCAGAACTGGGCTACTTCAGTTTGACTTCATGTGCGACGATTTTCTCTATAGACTCGAGGTGTTTTGTATATTTCGAATATTGCTTTAATGGATACGTCTTCATGTACTTCTGAACTCCCTGGATATTGTTAATTTGTCTGATTTATATATATTGTAAGCTCCCCACCCTCTTCTTCGCTAGAGGGAAGATACTTGGTTCGTTTTGGACCCGAGGATTGTCGGTCTATATATATTGTAATATACTTTTCAGGGTATAAAACATTAATTAATCAATAGAACAAATTAAAATCAATTTTAAAATTTTTCATTTAATAATTTAAAGTGATTACATGGGCTTAATCTCAGGGGATTTTGGGTCTCTCGAGAGATGGAGCATGCAGTAACTGAAAAAAAAACAATCATTAAATATTATTTAACCAGAGCAATGAGCAAGTTTCACAGCTTTTTTAATAACTTACCCACAATTACTGGGCCTACAAACATCCACCTCACGAATGTTTCCGCGTCTCTCTGGCGTCTTGCAGGATTTTTATCGATGAAGGTAGTAGGAACCAGATCCGCAACTCATCTGCTTCCTCGAAACATCTAACGTCTCTGCCCACCTCTCACAGCATCTGCTCTCGTCCGTCCTCTCCTCAACTCGTCTGACTTCTGCTCATCTTCTCGGACCACGTCTTTCCTCTCCTCAACTCATCTGACTTCTCATCACGTCCGTCCTCTCCTCATCTCGTCTCAATTCTCCTCATCTGCTCGGACCACGTCCGTCCTCTCCTCCACTCATCTGGCTTCTGATCATCTGCTCGGACCACGTCCGTCCTCTTCTCCACTTATCTGACTTCTCTCCATCTGCTCGGACCACGTCCGTCCTCTCCTCCACTCATCTGACTTCTCTCCTCGAGCCACCCATCGGCTTCCCTTTTAAATCCTCCGACGGGAATTCCCCTTCATAGGTCTATTTCACAAAACTCCGGGGCTCCCCGCCTCAGGCCCCTTACAAAATTCCGGGGTTCCCCGCCAGTTCATTTCACAAAATTTCGGGGTTCCCGCCCTCATTTTTTTACACACGTTCGGCGGGAGTCTCCCGCGGGGGTTCACCATCGTTTTTTTAACACACGCTCGGCGGGATTCTCCCGCTCTAATCTTCCTTTTTAATGTTCGCGTTCTTCCTTTCTTTATTTTAGCCTCCGTGCCACAGAATACGCCATGCAATACTTATAGTCCAATAGTATTCTTATCAGAACGAATAAAATAATCAAATTCAAGTGCAATTATTATCTACTAGTTCCCCGTGACAAGTATGATTCAAATTTCTATTGAAATTTCCAATTCACTGAAGAATTGCATTCATATAGCAAGCGATAGTCAGCCAGTTAGGCAATGGCTACGTCATCCGCTGACGATCACATACGTTATGCAGTGACACTATTTGGAATTTAGTGCCACAGAGATTATAGCGCGCAGAGACGAACGATATCGCTGGTATTGTCATAGCATAAACAGCATACATATCGGAAGCTTAAATAAACCATTTTATAATACTTTTTTTTGTATTTAATATATTGTACCTTACTTATGGCCTGCGTGACCAATGGCTATAGATATAACACACGGTATCACGACAAATAAAATAACTAACGAATAAACATTAATACAATTTACGTAACAAGAACTAAAACTGACAACAAAATATACTATTAAACTAATGTTTGTAATGGGTGGTTACAATATAATATGGCAAGAGTCAAGCAATATTTTACTTAAACAACGTCCACAACGTTTCTTCCTCTATTTCGTGTACCTGCCGTAGTAAAGGATGTTATAAGCAGAACAGGGGAAGAGAGAACATTTTGGAGGACTTTGATCGAGGGAAGGGATAGACTAATAGGCCAAATTTTGAGACAGGAGGGTCTTGTAAAATTAGCATTAGAGGGAAGTGTGTAATGTAAGATTAGGAGAGGGAGGTCACGGACGAGTACGCTAAGCATATTACGAATCAAGTGGGATGTAGTATCTATGTAGAAATGAAAAGGCTTGCTCAAGGTAGGTTAGCACGGAAGGTTGCAATAAATCAGTCTAAGACTGATAACCACAAAAACAAAATACTCAAGTGAGCTTTAGTAACGGACAAGTTGTGCACTGGGAAACCGGGTAAAAAGTCTTGACAAAATTATTAACTGGAAACTAATGTATCATAGATGTTAATGAGATCTGTGGTTGTTTTTAAATAGATCATTTCCGAAACGATACTAGCAGGTAGCTAACTTCATTATATTATTGTTTTTAAATACAAACAATGTTTGTTTATTACAGATTGCCTTTCCGTGATTTTTTTTAACCCTTGATTGTAACACTGTTTTGACTGACCTATTGGACTGAAGGACAATCATTACAAGAAATCTCATACAGTTTTCTATCTTGGCGATTTTTGGGGTTTCACTCAAAGTCCTTTATAATTTGACATAAAATTGACGTCTCGTCAACAAAAGTTGCCGCATTTATATCCTTTTTCTATTCACTTTGAAAAATTTCATTCTTTTTCTTGTAGAACCCTGGCCACCTCTTCACCTGCCTCAACTCATTTCTGTCCATAGCCTTCCTTTACCGATTTCTTATTTCCACAGTTTTCAGATTCTCCTCCATATCTCTTCTCCTACTAAAATCAAGATTTTCTAAAAACAATTTCTTAACATACTGAGCTTCTGGCATTCTCTGTAAATGACCGGCCCATCTTATTCTTCCCAGCTTGAATTTATTTACAATATCCATCTGTCTAAAAAGTCTCTGCAGAATTGCGTTTGATCTTGATCTGAAACCTTTTTCCACTTTAACATCTCCAAAAATATATCCCAGAGTCTTTCTTTCCCATTCAAGAGCCAACTTTTGTCTTTTAATGTCATCCCTCAACCTTGTGTTCCATACGTTACTATAGGTCTTAATATAGTCATACATAATTTGATTTTATATTTCTACACTTAAATACATTCTGAAAGGCGAATAGAATCGGTTAATACTTGCAATCCTTTATTGAATTTCCACTTCTTTCTAATTTTATTGTGTTGTAACCCAACCAAAATATTAAAATTCTTCCACTCATTTATATTATTTCCCACTCATTATTATTGATGTCACTCATCAACATATATTTTGTTTTATAAATATTAAAATATTAACTTCCATTCCTTGCTCACGGGGACTGGGGTTAAAGACTTCTGGAGAATCGATACTCTAGACACGTATCACTCCAAATTCGGAATGCGTCATGTAAGATGACAGTCCGCAGTCGCCCCGGTAGGCCAAGGTCTTCAATGGGCTGCAGAGCAGAGGAAGTAGAAGAAGAAGAGCTTCCATTCCTAGATTTCTCGTGGGCTCCTTATAATGTGTCATAATTATTCTTCAGAACTCCTAATATTTGCGATTAACGCTACACCATCCGCGTACAGACCGCTTGAACTTTCCGGTTGAATATTGCCCCTCATGGATCATTATTCTCAAATGCCAAATTAAATAGCTACAAGAAATTCCTCAGACAACTGCTATTTAACTCCCCCTGAAAACTGTAATTACAGTCAAATTGACTAATTTAATGGTGTTCTACAGACTAGTTAATTGGTTATACGCAAACAGAAGTTCATTTAATAATTTTTTTTCCCATTTTGGGCACCTAAAACAGCTATAAATACGATAAGTCAAAGATAGAACTTCATTTTCCGAGTGTTAATAACGAACACAATTTGGTTCCTATATTTTCGTGTACAAATGTAGCTTTTTTATCTTATTTTGCTTCTGTCGTGTCCTTGTATCAGTTCCATTCAGTGAGAATCACTACAAACCTCAATCCCGTCCTTCACTCACGTGCAAGCTTTAGAACTCATTCAGCTTATCATCCTTTTTTATCAGCTGTCTCTGAAGGTTTATTGATCATTCCAAGATAAGTACAGTCGAGGCTGCCAGCTGACACATACTGGACTTGATTAGCTCTTGACCAGTGTTGCAATAGAATCTCATTCGTGTGGCCGAGTCTTCGAAATAATGAAATAAGCGATCCTGTCCACGCTTAAGATTTAGCGGAAACTAGATGAAACCAATATCATGTTCATGTTCTGCATTACGAGTGCTGTCCGCCTCCACTTTGTTGAGTGGTTCTTCAGAAGAGTTCCTCTCTTTTAATCGCCTTCTATCTACACTACATATCTATGGGACAGAAGGCAGTAATATTTTCTATTAAGTGACGGACTTCTCTGAATTTATGAATCGAATTGTTGTTGCTGTGGTATTAACTCCTAAGACTGGTGTGATGAAACCCTCCATGCACATCCTCCCTAATCTGCTTAACGTATTCCATCCTTGGGTTTCCTCTTCTGTTCTTACCCCACACAATTAATGTTATTTTTACAAGACCCTCGAGTCTTAAAACGTGGCCTATTAATCTACCCCTTCTCTTGGTCAAAGCCCTATATTGTTCGCTTTTCCCCTATTTTATTTATAACTTTCTCGTTAGTGATTCTATCCACTCAGCTGATTTTCAGCATTCGCCTATAGCACCACATTTCAAAGGCTTCTATTCGTTTCCTTTTCCCAACTCCTATCGTCCACGTTTCGCACCCATATAACGCCACACTCCTTACTAACATTTATAGCAACGATTTCCTAATATTCACACTTACATTACCACTTTTTCGCGAAACCGTTCCTTGCCTGTGCTATCCTACTCTTTATGTTTACTATACTTCTACCAACCCTAGTTATTACGCTTCCCAAGTAGCAGAATTCCTTAACTTCCGTCAAAATATCCCTTCCCAATCTAAAATACTTTGTTATTCCACTGTTTCCCATACTACACTTCATTACTCTGGTTTTGCCTCTATTAATCCTCATATTGAACTCTTTCTCCAGGACCCAGTTCATGCCATTTATTATGGTTTCCAAGTTTTCTTCTGACTCCCCTAATACTGCAATATCATCAGTAAAGCGTAGTGTTTTCATTTCTTCTCCATGATTCCATGTTCCAATGAATCTAATTAAACAGGTTAATACCACTCCTTTCGTGGGCCTAATTGCGATATATAACATAATCACGTGAAAATATTAGTTTTTTCAGATATTATATTTTCAATAGAAAAAATAAAATATTTCATAAAAAATTTAAACAAAAGTATGGAAATTTCATTCGGGATCTAATACAATAGGTGGAATTTTAGTTTGGTGACATAATAGCAACATTTTATATAATTTTGTCTTAATTTTGATTACACAAGATATAGGCGTGTAAATTCCTTTCTGCTCTTTCTCTCAAATTTCGCATTCTAAAAATCTCTTTCATCACAACTCAATCACTTGCCTCCGCTTCTAAAATCACTTCACTTATTTACTTTTTCTACACACTCTTCCTGCTATTCACTCTCTTCCTTTTCATCCAATTAAGCCCTCCAAGGAGCTCCGCAGGTAACTTTCACAGTGTATTTTAGATTTCCTTTTGCGCAAAATCTCCTACTCTTACTATCCTAAAAATATTTTTACCCATTTGGGAGCTTCACATGTTAAACCTTGAATTGTTTTCGTTCACAACGGAAAACGATTCCGCTGTGCCAACTGTTACAAGAATCTCCCATAAGAAATTGTCCCTGTCTCTGTACCCAATTATGTAAACAATTTTCCACTGCCGGATTCTCTCAACAAAGGTTGTCAATAAATGGTGTCGTTGTACCCCGTCCGAGGCATGCTTCGTAATACTTTACAAAATACTCATATTTGCAAAGTCTTACACTTTTAAAATAAAGTTCGGCCATTCAGATCTTTGCGTCACCACTCATAACGTGATAATAAAACTGAATAATTAATTTTGAAACAAATGACACGATCGTAGGACCACTTCTTTGAGGGACGCCCTTATGATTCTTAAGGTATATTTAATTAGTCGTTATCCTGTTTTAAACAGCTCTTTATTTTGCGATAATTTCCTTCAGGAACTGATGCCATTTTCAACTGTAAACCTATACAGAATTACCATAGAGTATAAATATATATAAATTTTATTTGTACACATAATAACACGATATCAATAATCAATGCAAGTTATTTTACCTTCCTTTCGGATGTCAGAATCATTAAAACTCGGGACAAACTCGTGATTGGAAAGGAGTAGAAATTATGTATAGTGAAAAAATACCGCAGAAAAGAATACTATTGGAAGGAAAGCTGATATATCAACATAAAATAAAGATAATTAATATGAGAATTGATGTGGGGGTAATGGAAACAACTTATACAATTTTCTCGGAACGGTCGGGGAAAAGAATAATTCTGTTGTTGCCTGTGAAATAAATACGTATACAACACGTATAAGCTAGATAGTCCGAAGAAGGTTAAATTAGATGGGGGTTAATGATGAACGGTAGAGGAGATAAACATAGCCCGAGAATAGTCACTTGAATACGTGACTTGGGCGTAAATACTTGTATTTTTTACTGCCGGGTCCTCCGAAAACAGATTCTAATAAGTTTTCATTTTGACGCAGAATATATCATAATGCGCGAGCTTTAATGACATCATGACACACGAAAAAAAAGGTAAAATAACTGTATTTCATTGATTTCATGTTGTTATATATATTTTAAAAAATTTAAGTCACCACTACGTATAAAATTGTATTACATTCGATGTTACATTCGGAAGCTTTCGGCAGCTTTTGTTATTTTCATCCTTCACTGGATAAGGACTTAACATTTTTATATACACATATATTTATGTGTACAGAATTACTACATGAGATATAACATTGTTGATTTTATGTTGTTACAAGTTTACAATGTAATTTTTTTGGTGTATTCCTATGTAGATTTACAGTTGACAATGGCCGCAGCTGGAAGCTCCTGAAGGAAATTATTGTATAATAAGCTGTTTAGAAAAATAAGAATTTACGTCCTTTTACATAAGATCCAATGTTTGGTATTATTTAATAATACACATGTCCAATTTAATTAACGACGCTCGATTACTGCTCTTGCACGAAGACATTTTCAAGTGCAATGTGCTTAGTATTTTTCTCTGTCCGTTGTTCTTTGGTGTTGTTCTGGTGATCTAACCCGTTATAATTATGGCTCCTTCGTCTCCTGCACTTTCTGAGATAGCAGCAGGGCCCTGCGACGCCGACGGTGAAGACGGCCATGACCACGAGGGCAGACACGGCCACCACGACCTTTCCGTTTCCCACTCGACCTTCGCAGAGGTTGACGTCGAGACGTCCCGAGTCCCGCAGACCCTTGAGACCGTCGAAGGCTTCTGAATCGCAGCAACCACCGCAGACCGGCCTCAGGCCGACGACAAGGAGACGCTCCAGACCGTGGAAGGCCATCGGGTGGACGTAGGTGACCTGATCAAGACCCAGGGCCTCCAGAGCTGGGAGACTCGTCAAAGTCGCCCCGGAAAGATGCTTGACGTTGGTTCCGTAGGCAGAGAGAACTTGCAACGATGTCGATATCAACACGGGAGAGTCGTTCTCGACGTTCAGAGGATTGCCGCTCACATCCAGTGTCTGAAGAGCCTCGTTCCTGGCAAAGGCCAGCGGGTCGAGATGTCGCAGCTCGTTGCCGGAAAGATACACGTGGCGCAAACAGGTGAGACCTTCGAAGGCCCGTGGGCTGACGAGTCGTATGCGGTTGCGTCGGGCGTCGAGGGTTCGCAGGGAAGGTACGCCGGTCAGCACACCCTCGGGAACGCTGACGACGTCGTTGTCGGAGACGTCGAGCAGTGTCACATTACCGTCTAATACAGCGGGGAAGACCTTGAGGCCCTGGAAGCTCCGCGAAACTTTGCGAGGAGTTGACGTCCTCGTCCCGCAGTCCAGGGAAAACACAACGTCGACCACCAAAAGACACTGCAACAATAATCATTACGCCGTATATATTTAACTTTTTAACATAAAACAAAATAAAATAAAAATACATAAGCAATTGAAAATTTAATGGTACAAGTTTTAATTTAACAGAATAGCAGGGACCATTGTCTCATGGTCAAATACAATGGTGAGATATAATGGCAAACACAAAAATAGACCTAGTTGCATAATATGAATAAAAATTTGAAGCAAAAAGTTTATTGACTGTTAAAAAGGGTTGAATATTTTAAGAGGTGGTAGTAACCATAAAACAAACCAGATTATCCCAAAAATATGAGTCCTGAAACGCATACTTTCTGATTTATATACACGTGTCCATAGGACAGGCTCAACTTGACGTCCATTCATGACGATTTCTGTAGGAAGTGCATAATGTCTTTGATAAAAAGACACATGCTTCAAAAAAGTAGGTAAAGTATCATTGATGATGATGAAAGCCATTTAGTCCTGCTAAGATATATGGCACTAGTAATTTATCACCAAGAACGCCTGCCCATACGTTCATACCTTCTTACATCTTATTTGATCCATGCATCATTGGTAAGTCCTCGACGAAAACTGTGAATCTGCAGCACACTTCTGAAAGAGCCATTGACAGAACTGCAATTCTGGTCTTAGTGCCTAGAAGCGTTGAATATGGTATGATTACAGCAGCTGTTCATGTAGTACTACTCAGACAAGAGGATGACTCACGCTTTCTGCTGCTGCCAACCGCCACACACTGGTTCCAGGCGTTGGTAACACACGCTTCTCTACCTGAGGTATGTGGACTGACTGAAGCCTTCCACTATTCACTTCAACGGGTGCTAGAGAACATGCATACTTAATACATAATCACAACCAAACTTGTTCACCGTTTCCGGACCCACATTTATTCGACTTTTTTTTCTTATTTCGATGGTTGCTACATCTCAAAATATTCGACACCTTTTTAAAACACCCTGTATTTGATTTTGGACTTTTATTTGATAGTCCAGAATGATTTTCTTCCTCTTAGCGACCTTTATCTTCTGAAGACCACATCACAACCCAAAAAATCACTTTACTCTGATTTTGTTTACATTAATACTGCAATTTCTTCACATCTCGTATTATGACGCCCTCCACGGCCTCGGCAGACAGCTTTGATGATTTACTTTAAAAATCTGTCCATTCTCCAGGACACTTCGAACCAAGTCAGTCTGCCACACATCTTTAGAGGAACGACTCACGCTCTCTCTCTCTAAGCATAATCATTCACACTAAATACATAATCTTCAACTCCGGCCCCCTGGCGTCTGAAAGTCGTAATGTAACACATTTTCAAAATTTTTGCTCTTTACATATCAAATGCTTTGTCTCCCTACATAGCTGCCTGTACTCATCCACTTAAACAGCGTAAAGACCTATAAATATTTCTCCAGACCACATATTCAAAGGTTTCCAATGCAAACGACTGCAGTGGGTGTGGGATAGAGGGGCTTGCTCCTCTGGAACCCCATAAGCAATCTGAGCCAGTATTTATATCAGCGAGTTTTTCCCTTCGTATAATGCAATTGAAAATTATTATCTTCAATATGAAAAAAAAATTAAGGGGTCTCAAATTTGGGGCAAAACTTTTACTGTATACTTCAATTCTTTAGAGATTTAATTTATGAATTTAACAGTAAATTAATTTTTATTTTGTTTTATTATTTGACTAATTTATTTTGATTTTACTTATAGTCATAAATATGATTTTAAATTTGATATTACTTTGACTTACAATGCATAGTCGTGATCTGGTCATATTGCTTTCATCTGCTGCAAAAAGTAAAAACGGTGTTAATTACAATTCTCCATAGAAAAGACGGAGAAAGATAGCATAAGGATTGATGTCGCCCAAATTAAACAAGCACTGCCCTAAAGAACAAAGTAAGTATGCTTATTTTAATTAAATAAATCTGTCTAAATGAAGCAGACGAGTAATTATAAAGTATGACGCTGTAATAACCCGGTAGGGCTACTATTATATCTACGGAAAGAAAACAATGCTGCTTGCGAAATGAAATATCTATATTTATAATTCTAATGTAACAGCCATACGAAAAAATATATTTTAGAACTGATAACCTGATATGTAGAAAAAGAGTATCTTAAATATTTCAGATATTCTTTGTATATGGCAATATTTCTTATATCCCCCCAAAGCTCCCGATCGCACTTCCAATGCCTTTCCAGATGCTCCGCTCGTCTCCAAAGCGCTCCGTTTCCCCAAAGACATCTCTACTCCCAACAATGTATCTTGTATGAGTGGCATCATCGACGTTGTATATTCTTCTACAAGCATCGTTGATCTGTTTCACATAATTGACGCAATTATTTTTTTCTGATTAACAAGTATTTATCCAAGTTCCATCGAATATTTAAATGGAAAGAGAAAATTACATTCAGAAGAGAAAGGCTTTAGTTCGAAACATGACGTTAGGACGTAAAATTATTAATTAAACGCAGAAATATAACTGGACGATGGTATCTATAAAGAATATAATTATCAGGTGATGCACTGTCAAGGTTCTCAGAATTATAAGAACTACAAGAGGACGAAGACTGATTGATAACATACTATAAGATGACAGTATGGACTCGAGTAAGTATTTGTGACGAAGAGTTTGGCTGATCAATTGATGAATTAGTAATTTTAAATATAATTGCCTATGATAATTTAGTGGTTTGGTTGTTGGAGCTATGAAAGTATCGGGATTGCTCATGTAGAGCATTTTTTAAAACTAAAATTCCTTCCACCTATCTTGAAACAAACCATGAAAAACTTTAAGTTATACTTTTTCCACGTGTCTGTAATAAAATTTTATTCAGAATATTTCGTTCCTTTGACCATATTCTTTTGCGTGCTCTCTGTTCCACTTCTCCTCTGCAACAATACGTCTGCTTTACCACATGCTTCCTTTCACCATTATGCTAGTGGATTCCTAACCCTACAGTGTTTCTCTCCGGGTTTTCAATAATATGAACCATTTCTTGTAATTTGTCCACAAATTTAAATTTATATGAAGAATATACAAACAAACATTTATTCTTCCTTATTATATTTTTTATAGGGAATCTTATCACTGTAACGAATTAATTTCAGATGTTTTGTTTATTATAACTATCGTTAGTAAACATGGCACTGAAAATCTTAGGAAATAATATCTTTGTTTCTATTTGCATGTTACGAGATTCCGTTAGTAATAATGTCCACGTACAGTCAGTGTGGATTCTTAAAAGTTAAATTAATACATTACAAAAACTCCTCGACGTTTCGGGATTTCTAAAGTATTAATTTTAGTTTGAAGGATCTACACTGTTTGTATATGGCCATTAATTTAAATATATATACAAGATCTTACTTTAAGTTCTTTGATTTTCTGTATTCGGGGGTTTTATATCTTTGCTTTCCTTATCATTCTATGTTAAAAGAGTTGTTAGAGAAGGACGAAAAAAGGCAGCGTTGAAACCTCCAGGTATGTTTTAAAAAATTATCTGTAATTGTGTTTAATATTTAACTTATTTAATTTATTATTTAATCTTATTTTCATTCGGAGAGTGTCATGAGGTGAGTCTATACTTAGGAAGCGGCAGTTCAGTAAACGAAAATAAATTTCTTTCGTAGTATGTAAAGATGAGTGTGAAGGAAGTGCAATGGAAAAAGCAAGCTAATTGTCATTCGTGAACATAAAGAGACGAATTATACAAAATATACAAGGAGGGAATTTAAATTCGAAGTGAGTTCAAGGATACCGTGAAGTAAAAACTGAATTATCTATTTAACTTATTATGTATTGTGAGTAATTACTGAAGAAATACTTCTGTGATACTTACCGGCCTCGATACGCAGAAATATTACGGAGCTGTTGCATTACTGATGCGTCGAGATAAAAGCCACTTCCAGTGATATTACAATATCAAGTATTGCCGTGGTGACGTGCAAAGGCTCACCGTGAGATACAATGGCGGGAGTCAGCGTGAGTGAGGATGATTACCGATTCTCAAATGAAAATTGCTGTAGAGCTTTGATTTATTTTGTGATTGCATATGGAAAATAGTGGAGAGTGTTAAAGGTATAAAAAAATCTTGTTGTAACCACAATTTTACTCTGATTAGTAACGTAAATATGTTAATTTCATTCTATTTACGTGATACGTTCATTTATGTTTCTGAGAGCGCGTGATTCTTTCAGTATAAAATTTCAAGGCAGATAGCAAACAAAATTAGCAAAATATAATATCCTAATAAAAAATTATAGCTAAAACTAGCCTCAAATTAGTATATCTTCTGGTAATGCTGCATGTGTTTGAATTAAATCGTCGAGTGTGACCCTTTTATAACCAAATAAAATCGAAGAGTTAGGACAATCTAAGCACTGATCTACTCAAATATAAAACGTATCATGTAACGTCGTCTTAGATGAAACATTCACTCTAAGTACTATGACGCTCAAAATAGCCGCGCGATCCAACAGTGAATAATTGTTTCCGCTGCACCAATTTTTTGGCTTCCGACAGAATCTCTCTACGACACAACAAACCTCATAGAATCTTTCTCGTGATTAATGTCCATCGGTATTATTAAAGTGTGTCCCATAAAGAACGTAATTTTTATTTTAAAAATAAAACAGATAATTTATTTGAATGTTCCTAATATTATTATGTCAATATGAAGCAAAAAGACTGCGATTAAACATGAAACAAAATCACGGAAATATCCTCCACGGATTCGTCTGCACACATCAACTCTCTGGACAAAATGTTCGTTGACTTTAGGGCAAAGTTTCGCTTGAATTTGACCAATGACACGTCTAATGTCTGACTTGAGTTGGGGATTGTTCGTGAATTGTTCACACAAACACAAGATATGACATACCTCCACACGAAAAGTCACATTGTGTCAAATCACACGTTCTGCGTGGCCAGTTCTGATCTCCGTTTCAAGAGATGAGACGAGTAGGGAATATTTCTCTCTGAAACCTCGTTGTTCCAACGGCTATGTGACAGGTTGCCCCGTCCTGTTGGAGCCACAAGCCTTTCACATTCCATTCTTGCAATTGAGGCCATAAAAACTGTGTTATCATGTGGCGACAACGGTCACCATTGACTGCTGCTGCCTTTCCAGTCTCGTCATCAAAAATGAATGGCCAATTAGTCCGCCAGCCCATAATCCGCACCAAAGAGTGGCCCGTTCTGGATACAGTCACTTCTCACGCAATTTTGTTTATTCACATACCCATTAAGCCGGAACTGTGCCACGCCGTTGACGATTACTTTATTATGAAAATCATTATCCAATTCTTGGTTTGTGAATACCCAATCTGCAGATATTCGACGCTTCAGATGGTCTATCGGCTTCAACTCTTGTGTTAGTTGGATCTTAAAATGGCGCAAATTCATATTTTTTGTTAAAATTCACTGCAAACTGCTTTTAGGAATGGCTAACTGTTGAGAACGGCGGAGAATCGTTCTTCAGCGGACTCGTAGTAACTCTACCTCTGAAGGGAGCTACATTCTCTACTGATGGACAAGAACGAGGACATGCAGGTGATTTGATGTTCACCGTTGAATCTGAATCTTAAAATTTCTTTACCAGTCTCTGGACTGTTGACACATTAAGCGCATTAGTCTTCGAACAGTCTCTGCATAGCATTTACCATACTTGAAATGCAGTTTCAAAATTTGGATGCGTTGATCCTTCGTGTATCGCCCTATTTTAGTTGATAGCAATGCACACATGTGACAATGACAATCGTTGATCAATAAACGTGTATCCGGCATAAAAGTGATCAAGTATTGCGTAACGCAGGGTCCCTTTCTATATGTCATGCACTAACTTCACAATAATCATTTGCAACAATAATGACCGGCAACCGGTTCTCAATAAAATTATCAAGCGTGGGCACACATGTGGAAAATCAAGATGAATGAAAAAATTTGTGAAAGCAAGCTTTACCCTACGGAAAGACCAGCTAATATAAAGGGAATGCATGTATCACCTATGAATGTATTTATATAACAGTTAATATGGGAACAACGAGTAATTATAAAATGTAATCAGATAGACCAAAACGTCAAGTAAATAACTGCCACTGGAAAGTAAACTCTTCATATATAAGACAATCCTTAAAACGATATGAGTATATCGTATTGAACTCTGGGAAAACATCAGAGGAACCAATCAGAAGTATTACGTTGATCTCCAATGCCCCATGCAATGCTTCTAACGACGCGCTTCATAAAGACTTGATGTTATATCAATAATTTAAAAAAACGCAAAAATTTTCATAAACACTCCTAAATTCTCACCTGGGAATACAAATTTTAAAGAGATTTAAACGAAAATTACCAAGCGATTTAAGGAATATCTACGGAGAGAACCTCGTCACATCAAAGGAGAACTGGCGAGTCCTTAGGCAGGTTACAGGGTGTTATCATATTAGATTACTAATACAATAAATTAAAAGAGAGTGAGACAGTAAAGGGTGGAGATAGTTCCTTAAATATATTCGCGGTCGTAATACTTAGCCTATTTGTTAATCAATTTTTCTTCTTCACGCGAGTTCATACACAAAACATGCAATACTTACCGACCAGCAACTCTGTGCAGTCAGGTGACTCCGAGGAGAGTCAGCAATTTGTGATAAAATGCGGAAGTTGTCTCTTCCCGCACGGAAAAACTGCAGTTTCTGCAACGGCAGGCTCGATTACATTCATTCTGCTGTTAATAGCCAGTGGAAAAGCACCAAGGCTCTTATCACAACAAACGAAATACCACATGTGACATTCTGCAGGCCATACTTTGAAAACGTTTACAAATCGACTTCCACTTACAATGCATTGTAAATATAAAGTTAATGGCGTCCTACAATTTATTAAAACAAAGAAAAAATCTTGGGTTCATCAGCCGCTTTGCTCTTTTTTTTATATGTATTTATTTTTCTTTATGTCGCGATGGTTACATAGAATAGAATTACCAATTATGCATACAATGAGGTAGCTTTATATTTCCCCATAGTGGTTGCTTTTATTGTGAAGTGGACGATTTTTTATATATATGCAGGGTACGTGATCGAGTTGGTTCTATGAAATTCCAGTATTTGCTTTCTTTCTCTTCATTATCTGGTGTACGTCTTTATTTGTTTTTCTTCCACCAAAATCTCAATTATTTTTCGCTCAGCGCTTCACATTCATATTAACTTTTTAACATTAATAAAGTTATCGCACCAAACACGAAATTAAGAGGTAATAATAATAATATTCCGTAGATCCTGTAAAGAAGCTAAGCTTCAAGGATGTGGAATGAGTCAGGGTGTACATTTATTACATTATTTTATTATATAAAAGATAAATATACTTATAACAAATTTTTGTAACCAAATAGAAAGGCGATTACAACATTATAAACTAATTACTCGTCTCCGATTCTTCTATAAATTCCTTTACTTAATAGAAGGAATGGCTAAGCAAAAATGAGGATAATTCAGACTTACAACAAATTTTTGTAGCCAAATAGAAAGGCGATTACAACAATATAAACTAATTACTCGTCTCCGATTCTTCTATAAATTCCTTTACTGAATAGAAGGAATGGCTAAGCAAAAATGAGGATAATTCAGTCTTAAATTTACCTTGGTTATCGGACAACTGTTTAATTCTATGCGGCAGTCTGTTGAAGATGGATATCCCTGAATAATGCACACCTTTCTGTGCAATTGACAATGTTTTACATTTTTTGTACAGATTATTTTTGTTCCTTGTATTGAAGGGATGAATATCAGAATTATTAAAAAATAAGTGCCTATTTGTGATTAAAAATAACATCAATGAATAAATGTATTGGCACGTCAAAGTGAAAATACCTAACTTTTTGAACAGAGTTCTGCAAGAAGTTCGTGAGGTAACCTGACATATTGCTCTAATAACACGTTTTTGACTAATAAAAATCTTATCTATGCCTGCTGAGTTGCCCCAAAATATAATACCATATGATAAAACAGAATGAAAATATGCAAAGTATACTAATTTTCTTGTTTTTAAATCACTGAAGGTGGACATTGCTCTTTCAGCATATTTAGCTGAGCTGAGTTTCTTAAGTAATTGATTAATCTGATCAGTCTAATTTAATTTATTATTTACTAAGAGACCTAAGAATTTAACAGAGGAAGTTTCATTTACATTTTTGTTGTCATATTTAAGTGTTATAGATTGTTATGTTGTGTTGTGTGTGTGAAATTGCATGTTTTGTCACAGTTATTTGTTAGTCCGTTCACATTAAACCATACTAGCAGGTTAGTTAAATTATTGTTACTTGCCTCTTCTAGTGTGTCTTTGTTACTTTTTACTATTACACTAGTATCATCTGCAAAGAGGATACCTTTGGAAGTTGAATCTATGGTATTAGGAAGAATATATATAAGGAATAATAATGGCCCTAATACTGATCCCTGTGGGACCCCAGTTTTAATAATTCCCCAATCTGATTAATGTATTTCACCTGTACACAAGTCTTTTAATACTACTCTTTGCATTCTATTCTGTAAGTATGAATTAAACCAAGAAAATGAAGTTCCAGTTATTCCATAGTACCTCAGTTTTTCTAACAATATGCTATGGTCTACACAATCAAATGCTTTACTTAAGTCACAGAATATACCTAATGGGTGATTATTTGAAATTTAATTCTTCACTATGTCGTCTAAAAGAGTATAGATCACTTTCTCAGTTGAATATCCTTTTCTAAACCCAAACTGTGAATCGGTGAGTAAATTATGTTTGTTCAGATGTTTTATAACTCTGTTGTTTACTACTCTTTCAAAATTTTTTGATAATACTGGCAACAGTGATATGGGGTGATAATTTGATATATCTTCTTTATTCCCTTGTTTGTACAGTGGAGTGACTATAGCATATTTGAGCTTATCTGGGAAGACTCCAGAAAGAAGTGAATGATTACAAATCTAACTAATTCTACCTGTTATTTGTTTGAGTATTATGCTCGAGATACCATCATGCCCTGATGAATGTTTTTTTTAAGTGTATATAATTTTTTGTAATTTCGGTTGGAGATGTCATAGAAAAGTTTACATTACTTTCCTGGACTGGATTGTTTTCTTTCAAAAGTTGTAAGGCATTTTCCATTGATTTATTTGTATTCAACCCTATTTTCTCTGCAATGGCTAAAAAGTGATCATTAAATTTATTTGTACATTCTTTTTTTGTTTACCTAACTGTGGCTGTGTCAGTTCTTTATTTCCTTTATTTGTTTCTTTTTTAATTATTTTCCAAATAGTTTTAATTTTATTAGGTTTTAAATAAGCCTTTTAAAGTACTGGACTTATAAAAAATTTCCTAGCTCCAGTTGATCTTAAAGTTTAACCTTTTGAAAAAATTCTAATCAAATTATACCCGGTTATACGTTTACAGACTCCAAGAAAAAAATTATCGCTGATAAAAATATTATAATTCAACTTACATGAATGAGTCTGTGTACTCATGGAGATGTGGACTTGCTGTTCTAGTCATCTTTAAGATGGTTTTTCTTATTTCATTTTCTCACCTCGCTGTCCGTATTCTTGCTTGTCAACTGCATACTAACAGTTGTTGTTTGACTATGTCATTCTTGAAACACTACATTATAAAATTTTGCTTATTTTCTATTGTATACAACTCTTAGTATTGTATTTCTTGCCACTTCCATCTAAAAATATAAAATGTGTACAACTTTTTTGTTAATAATATTTTATAAATAATTTGGATTAGTAAGAAAGATTGAACTTCTCAATGACATTTCTGTTTGTATGATTAATAAGTGATTTGTAAAATACCAGTCGTCAACTGGCTGTCACTCGGAATGTTTTCCTAATTCAAGAACACCACACTTAACACAGTCCCTGCCATCTATACACTTCAGATAAGCCACCAATTTTCTGGCTCTCTTAATTGTTTTAATTCCAGGAAAGATTTTTATCATGTTCAAGAAACATGTTAATTCTCTCATAAAACAATAATGCTTTTCGTAAGTTATATTTCCCCTTATTTTTAACACTTTCTGGACTCAATATTTTTTCTTTTCTTTTATTAATTGGACAGTAAGAGAAATATGAGAAAGAGCTTGTAAATTAGATTTTTAAATCATGTGTTCAGCATAGTATTATGCTCAAAGGAAGTATATTTTAAGTTTTCCTTTCTTCTTCTTTTCATCTCTAAACTTAACATGTCTTTCTTTGAGGAAAACACTATGCTGAATATATGCTTTAAAAATCAAATTTCATACCATTATCACATATTTCTAGTTAAATACCCTATGTGTGATATGATACCATGTCTTGATTATATTTTATCTTGTAGCTATTTGTTTCAATAAATACAAATTGTATTATAAGAAACAAATAGAAAATATTTTATGTAACAAGCACTATAATATTTGTTAAAGCTGCAACTGATTCTTAGATTCACTTATTAACATGTTAATATACAACTAATAGCTGAAATTACTACTTCAGGCAAAAAGAATGTGGTACATTTGAAACCATTTAAATACCATTGATCATTACTCATAAAATGAATATGGCTCTTTTATAAAGTAAGCATTAATATTAGTATTAAATCATATTCAATTAATCCTATAGAGAAGTAGAACTTCAGGGATGTGGAACAAGTCTGTGTTAATATTTACTGTGTTGTAAGCATTAGTATTTATGTAATATTGCTCATAGAGGTCACTAGTAGTTGTAAGGAGAGTTACTCCATATTGGATTTTGTAAAAACGTGTGCATCATCTCCTGCTAATAAACAGTTAATAAAACATGGTGGCAGCGGTAAATCTATTTTAAAATGTGTGAACTCAATTTATTAATCATCTAATGTGATCTGAAGCATTTTATCTGCGAGTAAATCAGCACTCGTACATTGTAAAACGAAGACAATACTTAAAGGAACAACACGATGCAGAGAAGTGTTAGTGCACCGGAACCATTCAATTTTTCTAAAGCTCAAGAGTGGGAACAATGGAAGAAAAGATTTCACCGATTCCGGTTAGCATCCAAATTACATAAAGAACCTGGAGAAGAACAGGTAAATATGTTAATTTACGTTATGGGTCCAGAAGCAGATGATTTACTTGGCGCTTTAGGGTTATCAACCGAAGAATTAAACGACTTTGACAAAGTAATCGCCGCTTTTGATAAACAATTCATCGTTAAGCGAAATCGGACCTATGAGCGAGCCGTCTTTAACCAACGGACACAGAGAGAGGGGGAAACTATCGAAGAATTTGTGGCTAATCTTCATACATTGTCTGAGCATTGTGAATTCGGTACTTTGAAATCTGAGCTAATATGTGACCGAGTCGTAGTGGGAATCCGAAATAAAGATTTGTCAAAACGGTTAATGTTAATTGACAATTTAACGCTTGACAAAGCAGTGACCTTGGCGAAACAATCAGCACAGGTGCATGATCAGCAACAATTGCTACGGGGCCAGACAAACGAACTAGAAGCGAAGGTCGAAAAAATTAAATCAGGACCGAAGAAACCGCCAGGTCGATATAGTTTGAGACCGAAATCATCCGGTGAGAACAATTATAAATCTAATTCCCAACAAAGTAAACAAAATTATGGGATTAACTGTTGGAATTGAGGGAAGTATAAACATCCCAAATCCGAATGTCCAGCAGCTAAAGTCGAATGTCGAAAATGTAAGCGCATTGGACATTATGCTGTTTGCTGCAAATCCAGTCAACCGGGAGTGGTTCGGGAAATCCGAACTGGACATGAGACAGAATCTGCATTCATGGGCGCCGTGTCGACGAGCAAGTCCATTAAACAGCGTTGGACAGCTTTATTAGAAGTTAAACACGCCAGGATTTTGTTTTATGCTGATACTCAAGCAGATGTAACTGTCATTCCTGAAAATGTACATCGTGATTCCTTAAGCGATATAGCACTTCGTAAACCAGAACGATTACTATATGGGGCAGATAATCAACCATTTCTGAGAAAAAGTAAAGTACAGGAATAAATCGGCAATGGCTGATATCTATGTTGTTCGTGGAATTGAGCGATCCTTATTGTCAGGAAAAATTAGTGAAGATCTAGGAATTGTTAAGAGGGCAGATGTTGATGCTATTGAGCAAGAAGGGATGTCATTTGATCCACTGAAAAATTTCCCGAATCTTTTTAAAGGGTTGGGACATGTTAAGACTCCCTACACAATTCGTTTGCGAGATGATGCAAAACCTCACGCTCTGACGACTCCACGACGAGTACCGATACCCATGTTGAATAGAATTAAGAAACAGTTAGATGAAATGGTTTTACTAGGCGTCATCGAAAAAGTAGATGAACCTACTGACTGGTGTGCCGGATTGGTTACAGTGCCAAAACCAAACGGTGATATTCGGATGTGTGTCGACTATGTACAATTAAATCAGCATATTAAACGTGAGATATACCCGATGCCAGTAACAGAGAACATTTTAGGTCGGCTGTGCAAAGCTAAGTACTTTACTAAACTTGACGCTAATAGTGGCTTCTGGCAATTTGAACAGGATGAACAATCGCAATTGCTAACCACTTTTATTGCACCTTTTGGGAGGTATAAATATAAACGCCTACAGTTTGGAATTTCTGCAGCACCTGAATTCTTTCAAAAGAAAATTTCCAGTATTCTCGAGGGCATTGAAGGTACTCAAGTGAATAGTGATGATGTTTTAGTGTACGGTGAGACAATTGCAGAGCATGATAGACGATTGTTACTTGTCCTAGAGAAATTAGCCAATGCTGGTATTACATTGAATTTTGAGAAATGTACTTTCTGCACTCAAAGACTGAAGTACCTAGGGCACATTATCGACAAGGAAGGAGTACATATTGATGATGACCGAATTCAGGCCATCAAAGGAATGAGTGCACCAAAAACTTCATCTGAAGTTAGGAGTTTGATGGGAAGCATTAATTATATGTCTAGAGTTATACCTAATCTAGCGACCAAGGCCAAGCCACTGAACGACTTGTTACGCCTGAAGAACCAGTTTCATTGGGGGCTAGATCAAGAACAGGCATTCAGAGCAATTAAAGATGAGTTAGTCAAAAGTCCAGCACTTGCATGGTTCGATCCGAATAAAGAAACAACCATTACGTCAGACGCATCGTCGTATGCCATTGGAGCCGTGCTTAAACAAAAAGATGAACATGGAAGTTACAGGCCAGTGGCCTATGCATCTAAATCATTAAATAAAGCACAGCAGAATTGGGCTCACATAGAAAAGGAAGGATACGCTCTTGTTTGGGCTTGTGAGCGGTTTAGAGACTTTATCAGCGGGATAGTGGTACAGTTAGAGACAGATCATTAGCCACTAGTGCCAATTTTTAGCTCAAAGCCACTAGATGAATTAACTCCTAAGCTGCAAAGGTTTCGTTTGAGACTTGCACGTTATCAATATACAATTCGTCACATCCCAGGAAATGAATTGGGCATAGCTGATGTCTTATCACGAAGACCTTAGTGTCGTGAGTGATGATAAGGAATTCGAAGTGGAAATTGAGGCCTATGTTAGAGCTGTTGTACAGAATATTCCTGCAACTGATGACCGATTGAATCAGATTATTGCAGCTCAACGCAATGATCCAATTTGTTATCAGCTCATCAAATTTAGTAAAGAAGGTTGGCCAGGGAAGAAAGAATTGTCCAGCGATTTGGCCGAGTTCTGGCAACACCGTGCAGATATCTCTGTAACAGAAGGTATACTTATGAAAAATACAATAATTATTATTCCTCAGGAGTTAAGAGAAGATATGCTAGCTAAGTTGCACGAAGGCCATTTTGGGATTGTTAAATGTCGGGCTAGAGCACGAGATTCTATGTGGTGGCCAGGCTTATCAACGAGTATTGAAAAGCTCATTAAAAAGTGTCAAACGTGCCTACAAGAAGCAACTAATAGGCATGAGCCTTTGATGCCATCAGAATTTCCTGATCGTCCATGGCAAAAAGTTGCAATGGATCTGTTTAAACTAGAAGGACGCTGGTTCTTGCTAGTTACTGATTATTACTCTCGTTATCCAGAGTACATGGCATTACAAAGTTTGTGAGAATGCGAGATAATTAATCATCTCCAATCTGTTTTTGCTAGACATGGGACGCCAGAGATAGTTCGTAGTGATAACGGGACACATTTTAGTCCAGTATTAACCTCAGCATTTAGTGATTTTGCCCAGGAATGGGGATTCAAGCATGTGACATCTAGTCCACGTTTTCCCCAAAGCAATGGATTTGTTGAGGCTGCAGTAAAGGTTATAAAACGCACTTTGAAGAAGGCCAGTGATTCATATCGGGCATTACAGAGCTATCGTGTGACGCCATTAGCCAATGGATTCTCTCCTGCTGAACTTTTGATGGGAAGGAGAATTCGAACATCAGTTCCAGTAAGCAGTTCAAAGTTAAACCCACGAGTTCCACCTCGGAAAGTTCTTCATGAAAGAGAAAGGAAGAGGATTGGGCTACAAAAGCAGCATTATGACCATCACCATGGAGCAAGACAGCTACGAGAGCTTGAAGCTAGTGAAGAGGTTTGGATTGTGGACAAAAGAGTCACAGGTACAGTTCTCCGAAAGGACTCCACTCCACGCTCATATATCATCAAGACACCGAAGGGTCAACTTCGACGAAATCGATACCATCTTAACCCTATGACTAGTGAACAAACGCATAT
Source organism: Eucriotettix oculatus (assembly GCA_034510155.1). NCBI lineage: Eukaryota > Metazoa > Arthropoda > Insecta > Orthoptera > Tetrigidae > Eucriotettix > Eucriotettix oculatus. The sequence continues at coordinate 19,344,309 of CM067377.1, forward strand.
TGCTACTGATGGGACTCAACTACAACTTGAACCTGACGTTGTGGTTACATTGCCAATTCCTGAACCTGGACCAGTGGTTAAGGACATACCACCAGGGACGGTTTCAACATGAAGTGGAAGATTTTCAAAACCACCTGTTCGACTAGATTTGTGAGCAGCTAAAGTGGACTCTGTGTGTGGGAGCTGAACTTTGAACATTTAGTGATCTTTTTATAGTTTGCATTATATTTTTATATTGTTATTCTTCAGCCATATTTTATCATTCAACTCCAACTATGAAGACATCTTGAAAGGGGAGATGTGTTGTAAGCATTAGTATTTATGTAATATTGCTCATAGAGGTCACTAGTAGTTGTAAGGAGAGTTACTCCATATTGGATTTTGTAAAAACGTGTGCATCATCTCCTGCTAATAAACAGTTAATAAAACATTTACATTCATACGATTATGTTAAGATATGCCGAAGTACTACAGAGAAGACCATATATATAATTTTACTCAATGTATAATATTTATAAATATTTCTAATATCTTATATTAATGCCTCAATAATGTACTACATCTATGGTAATGTCTATATTAAGATACACTCAACTCCATGAATTCTTCAACAGAGTAGAAGGGGTAAAAAGCTAGTTTGAACATGTTTGTACTTATTTTTAATTGTTTAATGGAGGCTGGAAGTTTATTAAATTTGCTAATAGCAATATAATCAACACCCTTTTGAAAAATGTTCACAATAACTCCCTTTACATCCTACCAAATTTTTGAAAAGTCATTCTGTTACACCCTCTATATAAGTACAATAAATTTAGGAAGTAATTAATTGTCTTATTCAACATAGTTAAGACTTTAACAATTGTAAAATGGAGACTTGCTTGCTGACACATAACAATGACAAAATTATCCCAGATTAGGCATATAAGGAGCATGTTTGATATAATGTTTGAAGAAATATTCTGTTAAAAAAATAATTAAGACAATTGTATCCTTCTGACTCAGCAATAATATTCCATTTGTACATCTCTAAGAAATTATATGTGAAAGATTGCATGTGTATAGCAGGATGGCTTCAGAAATTATTGATATTTACATCATAACTGAACTAAACACATTCTGAAATTACTTTTGAGACTTACTGAAAAACACAATACTTTATGTTGATAGAAATGTCAGATGAGCATGCTGATGGTAGAATACTTCACCATCATAACATTGGTATACCATATTGAATTAACATTGGTATATTTTCTCTTAGTATGGGAGTTCAAGTTTTGGTCAAGTTTCCAGCTTGATTGAAAGGTATTTCACTAATGTTTTTTTATCATGAACCATAACTTATAAAAGTATGTGACAATTTAAAAATGGTAGAATTATATTATTAAATGTTAACATAAAATTCATGTTGGACAATCTTTTGTTTGGCCTAATACTTTATCCATATCAGACAAGTATTGTGTTTGTTTTGGTCGGATCAATATAGGGTGATTAGCACAAAAGTGAATAGAGGAAATGCAGGGGTAGATCTTGTAATGAAAAGAAGGCTGGGGCAATGCATAAGTTATTGCAAACAATATAATGAAAGGATAATCATGATAATTTTAGAAACAAAACTGCAGTCAGTGACAATTATTGAAGTTTATATGCCCACAAGTGCCACAGAAGAAGGAGAAGTTGAGATCATCTAAGAAGAAATAATTAAGTATGTCAAGGGAAATGAAAATTTGATAATAATGGGTCACTGAAACACAGTTACAGGAAAGAGAAGAGAGAGTGATGTAGTTGGGGACTATGGACTTGTGGAAAGGAATAAAAGGGGAGATAGGCTAGTAGAATTTTGCATTGAGCACAGTTTTGTCATGACAAATACCTGGTTTAGGAATCATGAAAGAAGACTGTAAACATGGAAGAAACTGAGGGACATGGGCAGGTTCCAATTAGATTATATAATGGTTAGACAGAGGTATAGAAATCAGGTGCTAAACTGCAAGACGTACCCAGGAGCAGATATAAACTCTGACCACAATCTGCTGGTTATGAAATGAAGGTTGAAAATGAAGAAACACAAGAAAGGCATTAGAACAAAAAGATGGGAAATAGAAAAACTGCAACAACAGGATGTATAATAGATTAATAGTGAAAGGAGAAAGAAACAATATAGAAGAGAAGTGGACACTCTTGAAGGAAGAAATGACAAGAGCAGCAGAAGAAAAAGTAGGAAGAACAGCTTAATCCAATAGGAAAGCGTGGGAAACACAAGAAATAATAAAAATGCTTGATTAAAGGCGTAAATATAAAATGCAAGAGATGAAAATGGCTAAGAACAGTACAGATGCTTGAAGAAGATAGATAGGAAGTGCAAATCAGTCAAAGAGGCTTGGCCACAAAAGAATTACAAAGCAGTTGAAGATTTCGTGGTGAAAGGGAAAATAGACACGGCTTATAGGAAAATCAAAGAAACATTCGGTGAGAAGAAAAATATTAGCAATTACATCACTAAAGTGGAAGGGAAATCAATTATGGATAACACATAAAAAGGCAGAAAGGTGGAAGGAATATCTAGAAGAGCTGTATCACGGTGGAAATGTAGATCAGTCAGTAATAGAAGAAGAAGAGGAGGTAGATGGTGAAGAGGTGGGGGACAAAATTTTAAGGTCAGAGTTGAAAGGGCACTGAAAGACCTGAGTTATGCTAAAGCACCAGGAATTGATAACATCCCAGCAGAGTTGATAAGAGCAGCGGGCGAAGAAGCAAAATATTAGGGCTGTTCAGGATAGTTTGTGAAATATACGAAACAGGAAGAATACCAGAAGATTTTAGTAAAAACATAATTATACCCATACCGAAGAATGTGTCATAGATACAAACAGCACAGAACAATTAGTTTAGTATCCCATGCATGCAAAATATTAACAATAATATATAGGAGGATGTAACGTCAAATATAGTGCGAGTTAGGAGAAGATCAGTTTGGTTTTAGGAAGAATATAGGGACAAGAGAAGCAATATTGACTTTGCGACTAATTTTAGAAGACAGGATATGAAAAAACCAGCCTACGTTCATGGCAATTGTAGATTTAGAAAAGGCATTTGATATTCTGAACTACAACACACTATTAACGATTTTGAAGAGCACTAGAATAAAATATCGAGAAAGGAAGCTAATACATAACTTCTACAGCACGCAGGCAGCAGTAATTAGACTAGAAGACCAAGAAAAGAAAGCTGTAATCAAGATAGGAGTAAGACAAGTATGCAGTCTGTCACCCATGCTGTTTAACTTATGTATAGAACAGGTGATGAAGAAAGTTAAAACAGAATATGGAAAAGGAATCATACTGCAAGGAAAATAAATAAAAAACATCCATTTTACCGACAATATTGTAGTATTAGGGGAGTCAAAAAAGGACTTGGAAACCATAATAAATGGAATGAACACAGTCCTGGAGAAAGAGTTCAATGTGAAGATTAATAGAAGGAAAACCAAGGTAATGGAGTGTAGTATGGGAAACAGTGAAATAACAAAGGGTGTTAGATTGGGAAGGGATATTTTGAGGGAAGTTAAGGAATTCTGCTACTTGGGAAGTGTAATAACTAGGGATGGTAGAAGTATAGTAGACATAAAGAGTAGGTTAGCACAGGCAAGGAAGGCTTTCGTGAAAAAGAGGGATTTATGTACCAGTAATATAAGTGTGATTGTTAGGAAATCGTTGCTAAAAATGTTCGTATGTGTGGCATTATATGGATGCAAGACGTGGACGATAGGAGTTGGGGAAAGGAAAAGAATCGAAGTCTTTGATATTAGGTGCTAGAGGCAAATGCTGAAAATCAAACGAGTGGATAGAATCCCAAACGAGGAATTTCTAAACAGAATTGGGGAATAGCGAACAATATGGAGGATGTTGACCAAAAGAAAGGATAGATTAATGTGCTAGTTATAAGGAAATGAAAAGGTTTCGGCAAGGTAGGTTACCATGGATGGAGGGTTGCATCAGACCAGGCTTCAGACTGAGTACCACAACAACAACAACAACATTATGTTTGCACAAAAGCTCTTCTAATGAACATAAAAACAGAAGGATTGAATTAAATTTTGAAATAGAATGAATGAAATATATGAATGCCAATATACTTCAAAATTACAATCACCAAATCAAGAAACAAGTCTCACTGATAAATTTACTTCGATCAACACAATGTGACAATAAAACCAAATACAAAATGGGTTTCCACTGACTGTATAGTAAAGTGTTTCCGAACCATTCTTACCGTGACCATGTCTCTTCAAACTTCTCATGCATATACATTCTTTCTTATATAGTTTGATTTAGTTCAGGAAAATAAATTAGGTTTTAGGAAGTAATCACTAACAGATTATTAAGAAAAAACAGTAGGTAAATCTTAAAAATATATGGCATATAACTAAATTTCAAGTAATAAAAAATTTATACCAGAGTTTTTTTTATAACATTTTAATTATTAATTGCTTAATTATTTCAACGTTGAATGTGAGATCACTTTTGGATCAGTGTTAATATTTTAATAAGATCTTTAGGCCTATGCTTTCTACAGAGAGATTACATTAGTTAGCTTCAGTCTCAAGTCCTCTTATTCATAAATATTAAATGGTCATAGTCATGTATGTTATAACAATCATCCAATATGGTATTCATTATTCTTAATTGGAAACGGTAGGATTTTTAATTCTAGATAATCTTATCTTTGAATTTCTGCCACATGGGACCTATATTGAGAAACACTGATCTGGTCTTTCCCCCTCTGTAGGGACTAGAATGACCACATGGAGATTTTGCTAATTAAGGAGTATTGCCTGTTGGTCATTAGAACAATAATTGCTGTGTTTGCGTTCTTAATTTTATGGTATTTCATGTGGATTGTATATTGTCTCTCAGACTAATGAAACATAGTACACGTTTATATATGAAGATACTTTTCCTTGTTTGAACTTTCAAAATTTTTAAACTTTGTACCATTTAACCCAGTTAGATTGAAAACTGTAGAAAAAAGGTTGAGTAAAACATATTTGTAGTATATTGTGGCAGTGTGTAGGCGCGGGAGAATGACGGCTCCTTCGAAGTGATGTTAGCTGGCTCGAGGGGTCGCTCCACGCTCTTGTAGAAGCATTACAGTCCCCTGACGACCTTCTTCGATGGCAAGTTGCAAGGCGGTTTTCCCCGCGTCGTCCTCGACGTCGATACTAGCTCCACGATCAAGTAGCAACGCTACGATAACAGTCGTCCCCTCCTTGGTCGCGTGGTGCAGCGCCGTACGTCCCGAGGCGTCCTTGGCGTCAATTGCTGCGTCATGGTCCAGCAACGTCTCCACGATGTGCAGTCTGGCAGTGGAGGCGGCCATATGCAGCGCCGTTGAACCGTTCTTGTCTTTGATTTCGACACTGGCGCCAGCTTTCAACAGTAACGCCGCCGCGCGTGGCCGTCCTTCCTGTGCCGCCCAATGCAGCGGCGTCATGCCGTCGTCGTCAGCTAAGTTAACGTTGGCCCCGTGGTCAAGCAACAACGATATGGTCTCCAGACGTCCCATCTTGGAAGACATGTGCAGTCCCGTGAGACCACATTCTCCTCGTGAGTTTGCGTCGACCCCGCGCTCTAGAAGCGTCGCCACGACGCTTGGACTTTCGTTGCTTCCCGAAAAGTAAAGCGCCATTTCTGGGTCAGCGCCGGAGTCCACGAGGAGCGCCACCACGTCAGATCTGTCTGAAACGCAAGCAGCTGCCAGCGGGATCTTCCCACATTTCACCTGAGCGCCTCGGCTGAGCAGAAGGGCCACGACTTGCAGGGAACCCTCAGCGGCTGCCTTGTACAAGGGCGTCGCCTCCATTGAATCAATAGCGTCGATATCTGCGCCGTGATCGAGTAGGAGGGACGCTTTGTCCGGCGTCGCGCACTGCGAAGCGTAATGCAGAGGAGATGTTCCCCAGATATCCCGGGCATTTGCGTCGGCGCCATGCTTCAGTAGTGCGGCCATTGTTGCTACGCTAGCGTTTTGTGCGGCGCTGTGCAAAGCTGTTTGGCCCGCTCTGTCTCTGAAGTCTGCTGCTGCGCCGCGATCTATTAATAGATTAACGATGTCGACCTTGTCTGAATTCGCAGCTGCTGAAAGTGGTGCTTTCGACCCTTTCGTCAAAGAAGCTCCGGCGTCTACCAGCAACTCCACGACGCCAGCATGGCCTTCAAGAACAGCATAGTACAGAGCCGTAAAACCGGTGCCCGTGAGGGTGTCGACGTCCACATTATGGCTTAGGATCTCAGCTACAAGACGTTCACTTCCTGACATCGCCGCTTGGTGAAGAACCGCGCTCTCTGGCCACTCGCCGGAAATTTCGTGTAGTAACGTTGGGTGCAGAGACAGAATCTGCAAGGTTATTTTCACATACCCCTGTCTCGCTGATGTCCACAGAATTTGGCGAGCGGTATTTACATCTTTCACGGCGTGAAGTTCGAGAACGTCGCAAAGCCCTCGCGTTGCCAGAAACTCCACCAGGGCCCAATTACCCATGCGCTCCGCACATCTCGCCGCTGTCCAACCGAAGACACCTTCCTTCTGCTCCGCCTCGACCCCAGAGTCTAGGAGCACAGTCCATAGTTCAGCGTCTCCGCGTCCAGACAGCGCTGTCACGTGCAGCGCAGTGCGTCCCCCGGCATCTGGCACCGACGCCGCCATACCATCCTGTCCTAGCACTTCCCGGACAGAGACTAGGTTAGCTGTTGCCACAGCGCTATGCAAACGACAGCCGCGGTACAGAAATCTGTTGAAGCTCTCTGCGACGAGCTCAGCATTATCCCGAAACAAAATGGCCTCTATAACATCCGACGAGCAAGTTCGGAAGTGTTCGCCTAACCAGACACCCAGAAAGAACTCGGCGAATGTCCTGTGCACGAATCGCCCACCGACAACCAGCCCTAGCTTAGTGTCAGACGGCGGAGGGTCGCCCCCATCCGCGAAAACAACGGCTTTACGTTCCTCGGAGGTCAACATCGTCGTGACAGCGAGGGCCGTGAGTTGAGCCCGGAGTCCGCGCTTACAAGTCTCCAACAACTCTTCCACGTGGGCCACACTGGAGCGTAGACCATACTTGTCTAGGAGATAGATGCGAATCTGTCGCTCAAGAAACTCCTCGTACAACACCGCCCTGCTCTGCACGTCGACGCCCCCTGGTCCGGACGCCAGAGTCACCTCGGAAGCCATGTAGCAAAGCAGCGGGACTTGTAAGACTGGTCCGACGGTTTCCAGAAGAGCTTCTACCTCAGCGTCGGTCACTGAAAGGCCCTTCCAGAGGTAGAAGCCACTCAGGAAGGTGCGCTGTTCCTCTTTGCTGAACTCGGGCAGGTGATAGGCGTCAATATCTAGGGCTGTTTCCACTTCAACTTTAGTCACAGGGCGAGTAGTCACTACCAGCTTTCGGTATCGGAAGCGCGTCGCGACGATACTCAGGAATTTGCAGCATTTGAGCGTATACGTCGGGCTGATCTCGTCGAAAGCGTCCACGAACACGAAGATGTCTCCCGTCACCTTCAGTGCGTGCTGTAGAAGATCACGCTGCAGTCCCGGTGCCACTTGAAGCAGCAGCAATTCCTCCACGTCGAGGGACGCATCGAAGTCCCTCCTGTTAATGAAGTCAGCGTGTTTGCCCATGTCAACCCTAACAACCCAGCACTGTGGAAAATCCCTTTTGGCCTCTTGGCACAAGCATGTTACCAAGGATGATTTACCGACTCCCGGGTCACCGTAAACCACCACTTTCTTTTGACTCGCGTGTAAAATGTTGGACAGGATCTCCATCATTTGGAAACTCCTGCAGTCGCGGGAAATAAGCTTCATAGCGTTAGTGGCATTGACGAAGAAACCCTCGCAACCGAACTTGAAGCACAGGTCACGAACGTCCGTGACCCTAATGTCCCATCGGGACGTCACTAGAGTTGCGGAAGACAGAACAGCTCTACACCAGAGGTCTTCGACGCTGGACATGACGAATGCATCACCAAAAAACTTCTCGAGTTCTTCGGTGCCCACGCCTGAAACACCGATGATCACGTCGCGTTGTCGCAACGAGTTGAAGAATTCACAGTCAGCCAAGATTTCCCTCTGTAAGTTCCTTGTTACGTAATACGGTAGAGCTTCAGGCACGACGTTGCCTAGGACAATGACGTCGCTCTGAACTGAAATTTTCTGTACGTGGTGGTCGGTTAGGACGTCTGATGCAGCAATGACATCCGGTGATACAACGTCTCCCAGCGAAAGCGGAGCTCCTTGGAGAACGACTTGTGTGCGCAGCAGACGTTCCCTGGAAACGTGGTGCAAATGTCTCCATGCCGGCGTCCAGAGCCACTCTGCCCAGTCGTTATTGTCTATCGCAACGTCTTGAGAGGATGCCGTTACGAGACATTTCCCCGTAACTCTCCGGGCCATGGCTAGAAGCTCTTTCAAAGTCTCTTCGTAGGGACCAGTAAAAGTAACGGCAACCACATTGCAGAAGGGTGTGTTCCAGACAGCCGTGACCTCTTCCAGGTGTCCTCCCAGAGCCTCCGAGTCCAGAACCAGAGCAGTCTGGACCGCGTGACGTAGCCGCATTCTCGCCATTGTAGCTTGAGAATTATCTTGAAATTTAAGGTGCACAATCCCAGCTGCGGAAGCGAGCAATGAAACCAGTTCCAGTCTGGATGCGTCCGAAAATGTGAGTGGATCGCCGTCGGGAGTGAGGGCGTTGAGGAACTTCATCTGAGCGTGGATCACGGCCTCCCAGAGAACAGAGTCTTTAGTCAGGTATGAGACGCTGCCCTTCTGCTCCCACCAGTCTTTTACAGCGTCCCAGAGTTGCGTCGCAGCGAATGTCGAGCCCAGAGTCTTTTTCAGTTCCAGGTCTAAGTGCCGAGCCATTCCCTTGTGGTCAGCCTGGTCGCAGCATAGTACCAGGTCGTCCAGGAACTCAGTCGCTATATCTGGAACAGAAGTGCCCCACACCGTGGAGACGTCAAGACTGCTGCCGTCGATGCGGAATGCGCCGCCACCGACCATAAGAATATCCCACAAGTCGACATAGTTGTCGACGTCATTCCGAGGTGGCGGAATTTCGAGGCCGGCTGCGTCCAGCTGCACTCTCGAGTTGGTGAAGAAGACATAGATTGAGTCTTGGACGTCTGGTAGACGCCCCTCAGTAGCTTCGCCGCCGTCATCCGGCAAGCGTCGCCACTTATCTCGTACTAATTCGTAGGAGCGACAGTAGTCAGCTAACTCGCTTTGCGGCTTGGTCGATGCCTTGGGTCGAGTCGATTTGGTCCATAGCTTGATCTCGCGTTTCTCTTTGTGCTTCATCTGCACGAGCATAGCCTTGTACACAGGGCATTCAAGGCGACGGTACACCAGCACGACGTCGTCGAAGAGGCCGGCTTCGCCGTGGTTACAGGCGAGGAAGAAGTCCTGACAGAGGCGTTGGCAGCGGACCAGCAGCAGGCAGCATAGTCCGATCTCGAACTCCTGACCCGCGATGGTAGCCTTGCTGCCCGTGGGCTGGTAGTGCAGGACGCTCCTAAAAAAAGAAAATGTTTTAAAAAGCATGCTACACAATCTCTCGAAATTTGATCAAATGTTCTATTTGGTGTATTAAGCTGAATTTTGTAATTTTTTTTTGTTATGATCATGTCCATCTGGAGAAGCTAAAGTGAAAAGTGTGGGCTAATATTTAGTCAGAATAGGTGGAAGAGATTATATGAATATATTTGCACAATCAGATATAATTTTTTGTGCATATGCTACTTAATTTAATTTTTAAAACATTGCCCACAATAATGTATCCTGAAAGAAAAAGATTCTGATTGACTCACTGGGATCGCAGTCTCAATGATCGGATTCCTGAGTGAGCGAGTCAAACACTGGGATCGCAGTTCCAGTGATCTGATTCGTGACTGAGTGATTCAAACTCTCTGATCACAGCATCTACCGCGCTTTTTGCTGATTCAGTGATCACTCACTTCGCAGAAGGGTTTTTATTATTATTATTCAGTCCATTAGTCCTCGGTTGAGGAAATAGTATACGCCAAATATAATATTACAAGAAATATACCAAATTTTACAACTACGAATTGACAAGAAAGGAAAGATAAAATTCAATCTTCAATTTTCAGTCGACGGAGAAGGCAGCAGAAGATCGTGCGTAGGTTCCCGTCGGACATGAAAAAGAAAATAAGTCAGAAGTTTAATTCTAGTAGAGTATAGTTGTAAAATAATAGATGAATTTGATAGGACACCAGCAAACTGTTTTAGTCCTACCTACGAACTCTTTCAGTGAATAATACGCTCCATTCATTAACAAAGATTTACAACTCTTTATAAATGATTTTTGAACCTTTAATGCTTTTATTTCTCTCCGGGAGACTATTGTATGTATTTATACAGGAATAGTGAATGCTTGTTTCAAAAAGAATGACCCCAGTTTGCAATACCGCAATATATGACAGAATGAAAATATGCATGGTACATCATTTTTGATGTAGCTATGTCGGTTTCCCGAGCTAACACTCGTAATGTAAAGCAAATTTTGCTGAGTTTTCCCGATATTTTTTTAATGTGGTGATTCCATTTCAAATTATTGTCAATCAGCAGACTAAGAAAAGGCGCGTGCTCTGAAATGTTTTCCAAGTTAGGAGATAAACTGTTTGTGTTTGCTGTGAAGTTAACGATTTTGGTTTTCTCTAGGATAAAAGAAATTTTTTTTACCGTGAACCAAAGACTGAGACGCAGTATCAACTTAGGTAAATCGTTAATGTAAATGATAAAAAGTAAAGGTCCCAAAATTGAGCCCTGAGGGACACCGCAGGTAATTTTTTCCCAATCTTATAGATACTCATTTCCATCCGTGTTTTGAATAGAAACTTTTTGGCGTCTGTTTTGCAAGTACGACGCCAATAAAGAATGGGGAACTCCTCTGATTCCGTAGAAGTCTAATTTTTTGAGTAGAATATTATGATCTACTAAATCAAACGCTTTCGAGAGGTCAGCAAAAATGCCAGTCACTTTGAGTCTTTCATCAAGTGCGTCAAGAAAACTTTGAACGGTCGTATGAAGCCGTGTTGGTAGATTTTCCACTAATAAAACCATGTTGCGATGTGGAAATAAGTTTGAATTTTGTAAGAAAATCTGTAATTATCATAAGTAATGCTTTCTCAAGAATTTTTGAAGAATATTGGTAAGAGGGAAATAGGGCTATAATTGGAGACGTCCGTTGTAGAACCCTTCTTGTGTAACGGTATAACTTTCGCGTCTTTTAGAGCATCTCGAAATATACCGGAGGAAAGGCACAAGTTAATTATGAACTGCATTGGAATTACAATTTGACGACAGCAATGTTTAATGAGCTTACTGTTGATTCCGTATAAGTCACAAGCATTCGAAGTTTTCAGATTTTTTATCATATTAAAAATCTCATTTTTATTGACCGGGATTAGAAAGAAAGACTTAGTAAACGGGTTTCTGGACTTCTGCAGAATTTCCCTAAAGTTTGGCGTGTTACGTTTCTCTATACCTTGCTTTTCTAACATATCACGGGAAACGTTAATAAAAATACGAGTTAAATTCACATGCTGCTTCTTTACGTGATATAGGATGTTCGTTCTTTATTAGTTGTATATCGTTACGGTCTTTAGAATTACCGGAAGTCACTTTGATAAGGTCCATGTCGCTTTTATTTTATTTTCCGAATTAGCAATATATTTTGCATTACCTAGTTTTTTGCGGCAGTGATAACATTTTTACAAATACCTTTATATTTAATATAAAAGCTTTAAATTCAGTGCTAATATTTATCTCTTTTAATTTATGAAGACGACATAGATTTTCACGTGATATTCTAATACCTTCAGTTATTCACGTATTTCGTTTAGTACGTTTCTTTTTACTTAACACAACAGCGTCGACGACCGACAAGAAGTAATTAATAAATTTACGAAACATATTATTTGGGTTCGACTCGTTTTCTGTGTCAAGAATTGTATCTCATGAAGTTCCACCGAGCTTAGTTTTGATTTTGTTCAAATTTAATTGACAAAGTCGTCTTCCGCGCGTAGTTGTTACAGGTGGTTTGCAATGGAACAGATCAGTATATATGTGCATAACTTGACCCTTGTGATCTGATAATGCAGAATTAAAGGTACATACTTTGTTATTTTGGAGGTCCAAGTTACATACGTGGAAGTCAATACACGTTGAGGCAGTTCCGAAAACCCTGGTAGGATTACTATTAGTAACAGGAAACCCGTTACAGGAAAGGATTTGTTCAAGGTCTCGCTTTTTCCTTGTGTCCCACAGAAAGTCAATGTTAAAATCACCACAGATAATTATATCTTTTCCTTCTTTATAAACTTTTGAAATAATAGAATCCAAAATTTCGAGAAATATGTCTACATTACTAGCTGGATTTCGATAAATGCATAAGACTACTAAATTTTTTATGCCTTTACCGGTTGTGATTTCAATTGAGCTGTATTCGAAAACCTGTTCTTTACTATAAGACTGTATATCAAATCTCGCATTGCAATAGGAGGAATGCTGGTTTTTTACATAAATGCATGGACCTCAATTTTTAAGTGTACTTCTATTAAAGTTCACTAATCTTGTATAACCAGATGGGAAAATTTTCAGCTTCAGGACTAGATTGCCAATGTTCAGTTAGCGCTAAGATGTCAACTGGGATACTTTGCAGTGTTAAAATTTTTCTAACTCGAGTTTTTTACTTCTAAGGCTCTGAATATTTTGGTTAAATATACAAAATTTTACGTCTGAGTCAGCCGCATACATGCATTCACTGTTTTTTTGAAGTGAAGTCTGAAACAGTTTGCTGGTTTCCGTGAAGGTTCTTTGAATCAGAACTCAATCAGATCGCCCATCTCTAGCTACCAGACCGTTTTGGGACTCGTCAAGAAAGGGTTTTCAGCATGTAAATTGGTATAGAAAACGAATAGCTTATCAGCATATTGTTAGTGTTAAAATTACGGTGTAAAAATTTAAAAACGAGTGAAAAAGAAAGTTTATAATAGAAGAAAATTATAAACTAGGTTTAAATTAATAAATTACTTGTCATTTAGGAACGAAACGTTGGTACGAACTTCTGTTAATAAATTTTATATTATTTTTTCTTAATTACAGGCTGCCTTACTATTTACTTCTGTGTTAACTTTCGCTACCATTATTATATTTGGGAAAACCATTTTCTGGAGCAGTCATACCAACCTCGTCGAGCGACCTTCCAGATCGGCGATCCGGGCTGCCATCGCCTGAAAATAAAGAATCTTTAAATGATTTTACGGTTATTTGAGATAAAACTGAATTACTTATTATATGGACGTGATCGGTTTTATAATTTTCGCATATACGAAACAATTTATCATTGGAGAAATTAGTAAATATCTAATAAATTGTAAACATCTTTCTTTTTATCTCGTCTGACAACACCAGAATCACTTGGATTTATTTACAACGAGAGTCATTATCACTAACAGCAGAAATTTAGCAAAAAGGTGCTTATTTAAATGTTTAAAAATACTAAATGGATTACTTGTAAAGACAAATTAAAACGACCAATTTACAGGCAAAATTCAAGAAAGCATTTTTCGGGTTTTTAAAATTTGTATTGATTTCAACAAAAATAAAAGTGTAAACATACCGAAAAATTTATTTTTGTCAAGATTAATATTTAATTACTACTTCTAAATTTAAAAAATCCGGATAAATTAGTTTGTATCTGATGAGTTTGTAAATAAAAGAATAAAAAACAATAGTATACGAATGAAATTTCTATTTTGACGGTAAATTGGTCGTTCTAATTTCTCTTCATATGATTTTTTAGAAAAACAACTTCAGCGAAATATTGTATTATAATTACGGTCTGTAGGGACTTTAGTTAAAAATTATCTTGATTACTGAATAGAATTAAATTATTTATATTCCTCTTCTTTGACAAAGACCTATATATAGGCCGGAACTCTTACACTTAATTATAAAAAAATATAATCAGCAATTTGGTCTGTAATGAAGGTCATTTTCTTAAAAGACACCACTTACAGTTTTAAATTACATAAAAATTAGTATATAATTGAACCAGTCTTAAGCTTACTGTCAGTAAACACAATTTCTAATTTCATAGGTCAGAGTGTTAAATTCCTTTAACCCTCTTACAGATATGTAATATAATTAAAGTCTAACATAGTCTTAGCTGTTTAAGGCTCCTCTGTGCTTATAAATCTGTAATAGTTCGTTTTATACTTATAATTTAAATATCAATTTATTTTGATGTATTTATGTAACAACACTAGGGCATGAAACTTTCCAAATCCTAACCAACTGAACACGCAATTCATTTCCCTTGATATTGTTACTACGTTGGCTCTTTTATTTTAACAAAAAATAATTCTTAACGCTCTATTTTGCAACATATTAAGCCGATCAATATCCGTAATGTGTGATTTATCATCACGCGCTCACTATCTTGTTTCCGGACAAAGTGGACGAACAGGAGACGGTCGAAATGTATAGAATGATGAATATTCTTTTGAGGATGAACGGCAATTATTTGATAAAGGACAAGATTGTAAATGCACTGCTTCCCTATGCAATTCAGAGAGTTTCATGGTTCGATAGTAATGGTCGACACGTACTCAAAGTGTATTAGAAAACGATGAGCTTAGGGAATGGACGTATATGTAAATATATGTAAAGCTAAAAGATGGATGGAAATTTAATACTAAAATTTTACATGCCACTGGAAATATTATCTAAAATGTGACGGTATGTAAATTTTCTCCCTTGACCGGAGATTTGCTTGATTGGAATAATTTATAGTAATATTTTTTGACGAAAAAACTCAAGACAGTATGATTTAGTGATAATGAGGCTCTCTGCAAAGAGAATGGCCTCCTAAATTTTGTTTACCGGTTATAATCATTTTTCTTAACGGGGTTTATTAATTTATGTGCTACATCACTCCTCGTTATAATTTTTTACGAGGATAATAGCGTAAGACATTAATAATACCACAATATTGATAGTAACGTCACCAATACGGTTCATAATTTATAATTATATAATAATTTTATAATTCTGTTTACATAATATGTATTAATGCTTAATTTTTAGAAGCAGAAAATTTTACAAACATTGGTAACACTAAAGCAGTTTTCCTTCAAACATATTCTAAATAGTTTTAATTTTAGGAATTAAGGCACACATGATGACTGGATCAGTAGGTCGTTTTATAAAGTTTGATTAAAGTCTTCGAAATGCAGCATCTTAAATGTTTTCCATAATTTAAAATAACCTTCAATGGTGATTTTTAAAAAGTCATGCAAAATGTACGAACACTATTTTTGTTTTTAAAGTATAAATTATTTAAAAAAGATTTACAATTAATACACGGCTCGTATTCATTTTGATTTCAGTGCGTTAATCGCCCGAACGACGCGGCTTACAAGTCATTGTAGCTCAAGGGAGAATCATCTGGGGGGATGAAACGTTATATACTACGCACGCGCATTTGTCGTTCCAGGCAGGATTTTGAGCTAGAATCACAATAGTGCAGATGCGGTACTAAGCGGGATGGGAAGCGGGTAGATAAAGTTTTCGGAATCAAAGAAGAAATTCACACTTTCAAAATGCTATTATCATACAGATTCTTAAAATAACGTAACATATAATTTTTCCCAAATTAATTAATGTACTGTAGCTCATGAGCAAATATGCAGCAGCGGCCGCTCAAAAATACTTCGCATTGGTGAGACAAATTTATTCTTCTTTAGTGGACGTGTCTGTTGATAGATATCAGCTATTCCTACTCTACTCCTCCACATGAAACTCTTGTATTACTATTCGTTTCTTAACATCTAATTTACCATGTTTTTAATGTCATGCCGTTAATTTAATACTCATGTATATAAAAGTGAATCGCCGAAATGTATGCACGCGCATTACTGCATGAAATTGACCAATTCTTTTTTGTTCTGATCGTTATTGTCAGGATAAGGTTTGTATAAAAGAAAAAAAATTAAAAAGTTATAAAGATCCTATTATTCATTAACAGTCTAATATTTCTTTGCAGATATGACTAGTTATGCAATTATCGTCTCTCAGATGTACTGTTGGATTATCACTATGCAGTGGGATGTTTATTTTTAAGCAGGAATTTAATTTTCATGAGTTACGGCAAGATTAATTTATAACACGGTATTAAGAAATGAATCGTCGGAATGTATGTACGCCCATAACTTCCCCCTAGGGGAAGGTGATTGAATTGGTGGAATTTTTATATGTAATAAAGGCTCATATTTGAGTCGAAAAAGAATTATTGAGGTCAATTACGTTTATAGTTTATATTTGTGTATAATTCCAACCCCTTCCAGAATGTGAGTTTTTTTTAATGAGGGAAATTGTGGAATCCATCATGGACACTCGAGGGGGGTCCGCACCCCTCAGGTAGTGTGAGACTCCTACTCACTAAACCACAAAACCCTTTCTCCACCGCGGAACCGCTTTCGCATTACTTCGCGGTGGGGCCGTTTTGTAGCCTCTTCGGCACCTCTCTGTTCCATCTTGCTTTATTTCGTACCCTAACTTTTGTTAATTTATCCTATACTATTTCTATACTTATATATCTACACAGTTAAACACACGCTATAAAATATAGTACCCCCCTTATTTTAACGAAAACCGATGTAAAGGGGGTCGCTGTGTTGCATTGTGACACCCACCCACACCCACACCCACCCACACACACACACATATATATAGGAATTACCCTACTTATATGTGATGTATATACAATGCTATTCAGCTTTCTCTATCGCTGTCCAAAAAGTTTAAAATCGTTCACTTTCCATATGAGGATGCTTTAGCGAATTTTGACACTGCGGTCCAAGACTCTTTGCTTGAGAGCATTATCCCCACTACATTACCTGGCGTCAGAGAGGTGGGGGTTGGAAATTAATTATATGAAAATAACAAGGAAACTATCGAGTTTGGTGTCGAAACCGATGTAAATGGGGTCGCTGTGTTGCATTATGACCTTTAATATGCGATTTAAGTAAAAATTTATCCCTTAAGTGGGGAAGAAATTTTATTCTGTTAGAATAATGAAAATATTTTTAGTGCTGTTATTGTACCGGGAATAGTTTTGACTCTATCGAGATACTGGGAGCATATTTGAGGTTCATATAGTGACGTCGTCGATGTCGGTTTAGTCAAGTGTTGACCAATAATTAAATAGGGTGCCGATATAAAATTAATAAATACCCGGGCAACGCCGGGTCCCCAGTTAGTACTTCTATACAAATATCCCAATTCCTGAGCCATTACCACTGGCACGTTGGTGAGAATCGCGTATAACCGGTTTTCCTGAACGTGAAGATCGGCAAGGAAATTAATATATAGAATTTTCCAGGAGTAGATATGCCCACTGTCACGAAATTTGTTACAGAATTACAACTTGTTAGTCGAAAATATATTATCTTTTCAGGGTTTCTTGTATGTCTGTGTGCGATTTTTCATGTTGTTTGCTGGCTTACATGGAGACAAACTAATATAGTGTTACAGTGAACACTGTCCTCGCATCGTCGTAGTTGAAATATGAGTGACAGGTTTACTCACGGCACAGCTTCTATGCATCCATCTCCGGCGAGGTTTGTATCAGCACTGATCCTAAGCATATGACGCCGGAAGGACACGCGTGACGTCACGGTTGTTGTGGTCTAGACAGGACAAGTTTGAACTCAAGGATATGCATGCCATAAGGTCAGGGAATTCCAATCTCAATTTCATTTCTTGTTCTTGGGTAAAAGAGGCGGTCTTATTGATCTCTAACGTCTAAAGGAACGTAGGACTAATGAGCTATAATGATTTGGGATTACCTGAAATAAGTTACATTTCAATAAATGAATTATTATGAAACAATAAAAATAAATGGTACATATTCCCATAACTTGTATGAGGTAAAAGTTTGTAGAAGGACTAGTCAAGTGTACTTGAAACAATGTTAATAACAATTTTTATAAAGACGACCGGCTACATGAGGGCGAAGAACATAATGACCACTACTCTTAAATAGCATAAGACGGAAATTTGGAAGGGGGGAAACTGAAACGGATCTCAGTCTATAGTTTAAGGATTCTACCCGTTATTCACGTGGGCAAACAATGAAAATTCTATTTCCGGTAGCTTGGGCTTTTTGTTACGTGTCTCAAACTTTTTCAAATGGACTAGCTTGGGAGGCAGCTTGCCGACTGTTCCAGTAGGATCAGTGGACAGCAATTTCCGTCTGCCCAATGTCTGTTATGCTGGAATATACACTTTTCAAAACTGACTCATCTAGCTAGGTTTTTTTGTTTATTTTAATGTACCATTAGCAATTATAGCCATTAGGAACTACCATATGTCCTCTTTGTACAGTATCTCCCCCACATCTACTACAAATAGGATGACCTTCCTTCTTAAATAAGTAGGCATGAGTAAGCATGGAGTTACCCAAACAGATTCTGGATAAGATGACCTGCTTTCATCTAGTTAGGTCATCAGAGAAAATAATCTGTGGGTCATCACCAATACTGGGATATGCCTGACCCAGGGTGCCTTTCCTGTCTCTGAAACCATCATCCTTAACAATAGAATTTGGTAATAAAATTTATTTCCACTCAGTTGTGTGAGCAAACTTACGTAGTCGTGTAATTAGAAAAATGAAATTCGCTTCCCCATATGGCTGCATCAATGTAGATTTCCTTGGTGACCCTTCTATGCTCAATAATATCCTTTATCAAGTAATTCCAAACCCTTGTATTTTAGTTTACCATCTTGTAATCTACTGGGGATGTATCAATATCAGGTTCGCCACTAAGCCAAGGAGTAAAAGTGTTGAGGAATAATGCTATATTTTGACCTACTTGGGGTGGCCTAAGCCTAGCCTCCTCCCACAGCACCAGATTCAATAGTGATACCTTGCAGCTGCCTAGGCTTGTTAGAACCTTAAAAACCAGAGTCTTTAGTTCCTAACCACATGTGAAAACTACCTAGGCTTGTTAGAACCTTAAAAACCAGAGTCTTTAGTTCCTAACCACATGTGAAAACTATATTTCAGTATTACCTATGACAGTTTATTCTACAATAGAGTTTAGAAAATCATCAATAACACATTCTCATACCAATGGATAATATTTTGAGTAATAGTAAGTTTAGATGATGTTGTGAAATATATTAATTAAGATACAGGAACTTTCAGACTGATAAATGAGAATGCATAGCATTTTATATATTCTCAAAATAAGGCATTTAAGTTGTTCAGTTTAATTATGAAGTGCTTATCAAACTTGTTGTTTAAATAGAAATATATTCTGCTTCTTCATTATATTAAAATTTACAATTTTTGTGTTTTAGATGAGCCATGCTTACATTGTGGTCTCAGTCAAATAATAATGTGGAGAAATATCTTGTGTATGAGAATGTTTGCCATATACTAAATGTACTGCCTGACATATAAGTGTTTGAAAGGTATAAATGACTAAGATATGATTAATTTCACAATGTGTCAAGATTGAAGTACAGTAGTTCATGTTACCAATATCATAATTTTGTCACTGATTTATACTTTTC
Organism: Eucriotettix oculatus; assembly: GCA_034510155.1. NCBI lineage: Eukaryota > Metazoa > Arthropoda > Insecta > Orthoptera > Tetrigidae > Eucriotettix > Eucriotettix oculatus. The sequence continues at coordinate 19,363,965 of CM067377.1, forward strand.
CATCTTATTTCTTTCCTAACACTCCATCTTGATAATATATTCAAGTTGATATTTTGCCTACTATCGTTTTACATTGTACTCATAGTTCTATGACAGCCATGAAACATTTTATTGGCAATAAATGCAAACATTTTACAACAATGATGCACTCAATTTTCAAAATTGATGTTCTAGAGCCTGAAAGTAGTGTGTGATTATATATTTGGTATGGAGAAGTATAACTTTTTAATTAATTTTTCACTACAGGTTAAATTTAATCAGCCTGTTTTTTCACAGGTGTCTAGAAAATCAGGAATGAAGTTGGAAAGTCTGGAAAGTAGACTGGAAAGTCCAACAGCTTGTATGTAACAGATTAAGTGTATCACATTATCTATATTCAGCTTCATTCAGTGAAGAAGAAGAAATAACTTATTATAACATATATCAAATTAATTAATTTTTATCAAATCATTATTGCTGAAGAGATAATATATATCTGTATTCTGACTATGAAGCATTAGATCTTTCAAGAATTCACCCCAGATCAAAATTATTCAATTACTTTGAATGTATAATGTGTTTTGACAATATGGAAAATTAGCATCACATATGAGGATTAATACATTCTATTGCACAGAATGTTATCTTTATTTTTGCTGTTCTGATTCCTTAAACAGGAACACGAGTCCATTCAGGGGCCAAACCTTATGAGTAAACAGACTGAAATATTTTCCACATAGTTGGCTCTCTTAGCTAGTCACATAAATGATTCAATCGGTACAGAACTATATGCAACATCTTTTGATGAGTCTGCATACTTGAGCAGACACTTTACAATTCATACAGGCCAGAGGCTATATCAATGCAGAAATGTGAATATTTTATTCAGTCTGGTGATTTAAGAATACACAAATGAATTCATTCTGGATAAAAGCCATATCAGTGTGCAAAATGTGATTCTTGTCTTGGTACCTGCATCTTAAAACTTGAATACACTTCGGGAAATTTATGAAATGATTTTTAACCATTTGGCACAAGAGCTTCCAAACTGGTCTGAAACCTTATGTTTGTGAATATTGCAAAATAGCTTTCTGGCAGTCCTCACATTTAATACCTCAGTCATTCTAGACAAACATTTCTTATCATTTAGTTGTTCATATTTCTACTTGCTAGCTTATAACATGAATATTCTTATGAAGTATGGAATAAATAGATCAATATTAAAGCTTCAAATGAAGCCAAGATTTTTTTTACTCAGCAGTTGCTTTTAGTGTGTTGCAGAAGAATTATAGAAAATATAGAGAATTCCAATACATTAATAGATTAATAACTTAATGTTGCGTTCGCTCGTTAAGCGTTTCGTTCGTGG